>JZLH01S0327866.1:2965-29544 GCA_001188425.1 Eucidaris tribuloides | reverse complement strand
GTAATTTTTCAATAATAAACGGAGTTAGGACATCATTTTAGAAAGACCCCTTCAACGTAAAATGTATGCGTTATATTGTTTGTTGCAATAGTTTTGAGTAGGGAGGGTACATAGATTTTGTGGTGAAATTGGAAGTTGACTTCACCGAACACCATTCAAAGAGTCACGTCATTGGTTTGATTCATGGAATTAACCCGTTGCCTCCGAGATTCAGTAACTGCCGTATACATGTAGTTACTACATTAGTCATCTGGTTCCTGTAGCCAACTCATTAAAGGTAAATGACATGATTAGGGGTAGTCCTCAACTTGGACTGAAACTGCTTTAGAATCAAGTAAACTATGCAAGGATTCTCCTGTGAAAATCTTATAGTCAAACGTTGACTCATTCTAAAATAAACAATGTCAATATCACTCGTAGCAGGGAAACCTGGTGTGTGGCTCTCTATGGAGCTTATTTTTATCGTCCCCGGTAAAAATTAAGATACTCCTATGTTTATGCTTGATTCTCCTTAAGTAACAAATTGCAGACAAATCCTCCCAGGTGGGTGATCCACTCCTGCTAGTGTATAGTTTGTATATATTTCAAGTCATTTGGTTCTTGAGGCATTTTCAAGTGTTCCCAATCATGTCACTAACCTTTAATCACCGCTCCTCGCTTTATTTCGTATGGGACTCGATCTGCATAGAACATTCCATCCATTTCGGTTCAAATATTGAAAAATGCATTTCAGTGATTTACACAGTCATATTTTATAATCTTTTAAACAAATATACACTTTAATGTATAATTATTGCAATTGTTCCAAATTGTTACAAATCGATAAATAATTCGATTCATTCATTCATTCGTTCATTTTTATCATGCAAATATACAGTAATATTGCTAGGCTGTAGGTATAAAGGTTCACAAGTCCAATTTCAACATTGTATGTACATAATTCAATCACTACGAAAGTCATTGCCATTAATATCACTGACGTAAAATTATTCAAAAATCTAAATATAAATTTATAAATTACAGACATACAGTGTGTCTCAAAAATAATTGTGCAAGTCAAAAGCGCCCTCTTTGGTAATGAGAAAAAATTGTGACTTCATGCTTACATCATCATCAAGGGCAAAGTCTTAGCTTTCAAATGCCGTTTGTTCTGTTCAGTTTGCTTGTTTTGATCGTAAGATATGTTCAGTTAACAATGAAAAGGTAAAATCACAAATGTGCCACTTTAATGATAGTATCATACCCTCTTCCCGTAAAAGTGACACAACCACCCTGTTGTTGCTTACAACATATCTCGAGATCAAAACAAGGAATTTGAACAAAACAAAAAGCATTTGAAAGCTATAAGTCTTCGCCCTTGATGTTGACGTAAACATGTGTCACAGCAGTATATCCTAAGTGTCAAGGAGAGCGCTTTTCACTTGTACAATTTTTTGAGAAGTGCTGCAGCATGACTCAAAAAATTGTGCAAGTAAAAGCGCCCTTTTTTTGCAATTAGAAAATACCCTTGTGACATGATGTTTCCATCAACGTCAAGGGCAAAGTCTCAGCTTTCAAATGTTATTTGTTTTGTTCAATTTTCTTGATATAATCTCGAAATATCTTGTAAACAACAAAAGGGTGGAATCACGATTGTGTCACTTTTACAAGTAAAAGTGACACAATTGTGATTTCACCCTTTCTTATTAAAATAAACATATCTCAAGATAGCAACAAGCAAATTGAACAAAGCTAACGTTATTTGAAAGCTGAGACGTTGCCCTGGTTGATGTAAGCGCCATGTCACAAGAGTATTTTCTAATTGCCAAAGAGGGCAGTTTTCACTTGCACAAATTTTTTTGAGACACTGTATAATTCATTTAAAAACAACAACAATTACATATTTCGACATTCATGTGTGTTTTACATTATCAAGGTTTTGTTGCACCTGCTTGTTTTTTATGTTCTTCCTCCCAAAAGAGTTCATCGATCCTCCCGGGCTCCCGTACATAAAAATGTCGTTCAATTCACGCGCGGTATCAGCGAAAAGCGACTTTCGTCGCACATCGTCTGGCGAGAAGGTAGCGTGCGGGACCACGTCTATGGGCTCCTCTTCGACTTTTGCCTCTGGTTTTGCCTCTGGAACGGTTTCGTTTTCATTGACCAGGAAGGCGGGGTTTTCGTAGAGTTCGGAATTATCGAAGAACACGGCGGTGTCGACTTCGTTGTTTCCGTCTAAGTTGTTGCTGAAACCCATGATGATATCTGGTGAGGGTGGTCTATTAGAAGACGCAGTCGAAATGTTGAACGGCTTTAACTTCTTTTGCTTCTTAGCAGCCCCTGGCCTGCAATGAATATTAAATAGACGATGCCGTAAATTAGGACGGATGGACACTTTCTTTACCATACTCAAAATGTCACGTGCAAAGTCAGTGAAGTTTGTTTGCAATGATACATGGAGGATTAAACACACTACATGAGGTGATATTTGAAATCGCGTTACCACTCGGACTACCCCCCCCCCCCCCCCCACCCTCCTGCGAAGTGCGAACACTGGAGTTGATAATACCTCCTGAACTTATTTGGGAAATTATTTCAATTTGTTTTTCAACTGAAAGAAATAAGTCAAATACTCTATTTTGCACTATTTCCAATCGACTTCAATAATGAGAAAAAAAAAATGTCCTTGAATTATATATAATTATTGCATGTATTACTATTTAAATCTTCTATTTGTACTACTACTACTGCATGTACTACTACCACTACTGATGGTGCTGCTGATACTACAAATAATTATATATATTTTGAATGACAGAACCTGTTAAATAATCACAAATGGTGGTGGTCTTGGAAAATTAGACAAAGTCAACATATATTACCAACGTATATACTTCTTTAATCAGCACAGTGCAAAGTACTATTGTCATGTACGACATACCTTTATTAACTCTGTGACTAAATCCCTATACACCTAATTCCTCTATACAGTATTTTCTAACATCAAACATGACACTTATAAGACACTTTCAAACTTGAGTGGATCACAGTAACACTGCATGAACAAGTGCAATCTCTGAGAAAAAAAATAGGGATGACGGAAGATTAAATTCTGAATAAAGTCACGGTCAATTTCATATCATATGGAGTAACACCAAGATTATTCATTTGGATTGCTAGAGGATGTCAAAATTTTCACGTCATAAGAGGTATAAGTCATCACTAAAATTAAGTAGAAATCCCGTCAAATTTACTTAAAAACCAGTGGGGTTATACCACGAAAATCTCTCCAAATTAATTCTTTTACTTTGAACTCACTGATAAAAGAGTGAATTTGATCAACGTCTTGTTCTATAGAGAATGTCACTCATGTCAATTAATCAAAGTTTGAATGGAAAGAAAGATTTGAGCTGTTTATTGAATATTAAACATAACAATTACATTCTTTATCAAACACAATAATCAGTGATTGAGAAATACAGCATTCGTATGTGTATTCACAACATAATGAAGATGATTTCTACTAAAAAAAAGTGATGAGTTAGTTATAGTCGAGTCCACAGAAACATAGCAAAGAAAACATGGATTTCATTCACACAATCAAAAACAATTGTGAAATAAATCAAACCATACTAGACGATAGGAATCACAGATGTTCACTACAGGGTGTTACTGATTCGCTGACAAGTGCATCACCAAAGATACACACTTTAACAACTAAAGAAAACGATCAACATCTAAATAAAGCAGAAAAATAAGCGTCATGACAAGTAGTATAGAGGAAATTATTATCATTTAATGTTGAAAGTTTTGCGCATATATTCAAATGCAATGATCATTGCACAATGAAGGACTGACAATCTAAATTTTGGGTCTAAGTAATGCCTTAGTATTTGAAGATTAAGTTTATGACAAGTTCTTTTGGAGTAAAATATAAGTATAGAAATAAACTGCACTCCTTAACTGTACAAATTCCGTGGTCTGTAGATGAGACAATGGTACATGGGTTATGTTGATCAGGATGAATTATTAATATACAGTTATAATGGAAAATAAATCCCATAAAAACTTTAACAAATTCAGAGGTATCCTCGCGAGAGCATAAAACAAATGCCAATTTCAGTTAGGTTAGAGGCATAATATAAACTTATAAAACAGTCAAGTAAAAGGAAAAAATAACACGAAAAAATACAGGATAAGACAGAATCTGGAGCCAATACGAAAAAAATATATCCTATTAAAACAATACCGCAGATAGTAAATTACTATACAAATAATATGGGAACACAATATCACAATAAAGCGACCAATAGGAAACGAAATAGATAGCTCGAATTTATCCATGATAGCAAGCAGGCAATTGAATCGTTGTTAGTAGCGGAAAGGTAAATTTTTTTCGTGAACTTATATTTACGTACCAACACCCAAAGTAATGCATCGGACTAGGCAAGATTTTGTCGCTCCTTACCGGATGGTTCTTGCCGCCTATTTCTAATCCTGCTATGATAAAGCAATAATTATATCGTCTGCATTCAAATGGGAATTGTTTTAATGTATCTTTATTTGGTCAGATCTGATTAATGGTTCCGTTTTGTAAGACAATACTTAACTACATTTGAAATCAGTGCACACTAGAAAACTGATTACGGAAAAGTACTAGCCATGATACAGTTTTATTCACATGTTCTTGTTACATACGTCGCATGATTTATGTGTGACGTTATGAAGTAAAATTGTATTCAGCAGAATAAAACATAAATTATGATGATACTGGAGTATATTTTGGTATGTAGAACTTTTTTTTGTTCAGGAATTGTTATCGAAAATATATAACCGGCAGAAAAGGTGTGTCCTTTAGATTTTCAACTTGTCTCTAAATCAAAGAGCCAAAATAAGTTATATTAAAAATGCAGAGTAACAAATGCCTATAATATATTTCTTTTACAATATTTGAGCTAAAATGAGGAATCTTGTGTGTTTTAATATGGTTTGCAACACCTCACCTCTTGCAGAGTAAGCTCTCCCTTTTGAATAAATGAAAAGCTCACTCTTGAAAAGGTGAAGTTTCGACAAGAGTCAAAAGAGTGATTCAATGTGAATTTAGAGAGAAAAACAGCGATTTCTCCCCCTTTTGTGGATGACCTCAGGGACCACTGAGTACGTGAAGTCTGTTGCACTGCATAATTGGTTAATAGTTTGCTATACTTTATAGCTACCCTTTGTATTTCAGGCCCACCCGACCGACAGGCATGATGGAAAGAAAATATACACTTTTAAGCAATTAATCCGTTGAATACGATATGATTTGTAATAACAAATTTTTTGCATAGATTTCAGTCCGAGAAACCTCGGGAGTAGTCTTCAACAGGTTGAAATATTATAAATTATGTACACAATTTGAAAGGCACAGGAAATGTTATTTACCTTAACACAAGAATGAAGACAAGGAGAAACAGCAGCAGAAGGCTTAAAACGATACAACCCATCAGAAGACCGATCCCAGCTGTAAAAAAAAAAAAGACAGCGTTTGTTATCTCACATTCATGATCAAACCTTTCGACGTAAATTTAAGAGAAATGTTATATAGCATACTGAAAGAACTGCTGAATGGGGTCTCTTGTATCATTCAAAAAGTAATGCGTCTAAAACATACGGCTACACGGCTTGTCTTATTATTGTTTGAACATGCAGTCTATACGACGAAGCCATGAAAAATCATCGAGAATTAGACGTTATAAATATTCATAAAATTTGTAAGTGATGCAAGGACATGGTATAGAGGCTAAAACAATTGCAGAAGCTACGCTAGAATTGATTTGCATTGCGAGAAACATGAAATGTCACTTGTGTATTAAAATGTTCAGTTTTGGGGTATTTTGGTGTCACGTACTAGTCAAAACAGCATCTTACTTTGTCTTACAACTTTCTGACTGAATAATACACTATCAAGTGACAATTTACCCACAACAGAGGATACAGACTAGTCGCAAAATACAGATGCGTCTGTTGTAAGAGGTTTACTACAGTACAGACTGCTTGCAAGCGAAAAAAAATGAGTCCTTATTTGTTAAAATTCGAAACTATTTAGATTGCATCAGAGGCGTCGATTCTGGGGGGCAGGGGGGCGATCGCACCCCAATGAAAATATTGGGGGGCAAACATATCGATTTATCCCCCCCCAATAATTTTGACAACTTGAAAAATGTTCAATATGCAATGCAAATATATGTTTTAAAAAGCATTGGAAAGCACTATAAAACCATTAAATATAGCATAAAAATTCTTTTAAACATACAAAATTGTGAATTTTCGGCGCGCTTGGCGCGCAAAATTCTGTATTACAATTTGGTGTGCGGAACGCGTCGAAAATTTCGGACATTTTTACACTTTTGCCCCCCCCCCCCCCCCAACTCCGAAACATGGATCGACGCCCCTGGATTGCATTGTGGGAATTTTTATTGTCCCATTTCTTTAAAACTAGGGTCTGTCTCCTCGACTGCGTGCCATCGAAATTATTTTTTAAAAAAAACGTTCTAATGATGTATAAACTTAAGTTACCTGGTTGCCAAGCTGTATTTCGTTCTCGAGTCCTGCTTGTAGTGGTCGGACTTGATGTACCAGAACCGGTTATGTTATCGGGCGGAGTAGTACCAAATGTAGAATTAGTAGATAAAGTGGTAGGACTATCTGTCGTATTGCTGACAATGTCCACTGTAGTTCCACTAATGTTTGTTCTAGTGGCAGGCGTAACGGTCTGTGTTGTGGCTGCTGTTGTAGAGATCGCTGATGTTGTAGCGGTCTCGAGAGTGCCAGGTGCTGTCTGCGTATCCACAGTTGTAATAACGCCATCTGTTGGCGACGACATTGTACTCTCGCTAGTTGTGTTGTCTGTCATAGGCACAGTTGTGCTTATAAGTTGTGACTCCGTTCGTGGCATCCGATACGATAATTGTGGTATCTGTTATCGTGCCGGGGTTAAGGGTTGTTGGTAATTCTGTAGAAATATTTGTTTCAAAAAGGGTTGTGGTATCTGTTGCAGAGCTCGCCGATGTTGTAGCAGTCTCGAGAGTGCCAGATGTTGTCTGCGTAACCACGGTTGTAATAGCGCCATCTGTTGGCAACAACATTGTACTCTCGCTAGTAGAGTCTGTTTGCATCGACTGCGTTTCGCTAGATAAAGTTGATGTTGTAGCAGTGGATATCGAATCGGTCGACGGAGCTGGCGTTGTTACCGTAATCCCGCCAGTGGTAAACCTTTGATCCGTGCCATCTATCGGTTCTATCGTAGTAAAATCTGTTGATATCGTATCGGGCTCGGGAGTTGTCGAAAACTCTGTGAGGACCGTCGTTCTTTCCGATGGTGTGGTCGCGAACTGAGTTGGACTAGCTACCGTAACGGAAGATGTTGTGCCAGTGAACATGGAATCCGTTGTCGGAGATTCCGTTGCGTTACCTGCAGTTGGAACAAATAAATATACGGCAATTTCTGGGTGTACACATTGTATCATTGTATTTAATTTGCATCATAACTGATGGTACATTTTCATTGGAAATACCCTGGTTATACTTAGACTGATCGTCTCACTTCCTATGAATTCTGTGTAGCTGTGGTACTCAAAGGATTTCTGTTGGTTACATGTGCAAGACTATTACGATCTGCGTTGCATTGGTAGAAAGCTGAAATTACAATTAAGGTTGAACAAAGAATATCATAAAGTTATAACTTTTTGAGCTCAGGGTTGTTGCTGTCAACGTAGCACTCCTACGTGGTAGAAATACTTCCGGAGATTGAAAGACTTGGTACCAAAAGTTACTAAGGTGGTTCCGTTTAACTTGTGGAATCTTTGAGTCTGAGCTGAATTTCTTGATGAGTTATCAGATATGCAGACATTCAGAAGTTATGTGGGGTGTGGTGAGTATAGCATTGTGGTGCAAGTGTTACACTTGTAGCAGGTAGCTGTGCAAACTGAGTCTGAGCCTACTTCGAGGGCTAGGTACCGAAAACGACTGATTTGGTACAAGTTGGCGCCACAATCAGTGAGTCGTCGCTGAAGCTATATCGTCGAGTCACTTTAGACATGCAGGCGTGCAGGAATTTCTACGGCGTGTTTCCCTTTTCGTTTTATGTCAATGGTTCATGCCGGCATGCACCCTAATTTGTACCTGCGGTACCCGTTGTCGTGTCGAGGGTAACAACTGGTGTCGTCTGCATGACTGTAGCCTCTGTTGTCAAAGCATCGGTGGCACCGTTAGTGATTGATGGGGTAACATCTTGTGTCGTTGGAAACGCTGTTGTGCTTTCTGTGGAAGAATCTATTTCCGTCACGCTCAAAGTGGTCGTCATACCTATAAGGTGGATGACGATATTGCAATACAATTAAGTTGCAGCACAAATTAGAAAGGTTTTAGGTTTTAATGCTTCATGCAAAAAATAATCCAAAGGCACATTCTCCGTTCTTCTGCTGCTGCTGCTGTCATGTCTTTAAAAAGCTTTACTGTTAAAAAGACAATTCAAGTCGCACTTCTGTTCTGCCAAACTCGATATCAAGATGATGGTGCTAACTCAACTCTTTCCCTTTGTTTAAAAACATTGATCTTCTTGTTGACCTCCTGCAAAAATAGATTTAATTGGGAGTTAGGAGTTATTTGTAATTCAAATTTGTGATTTGGTGGTACTACTCGTTGATAAATTTCGAAAGCTTGTTTACAATAGCAGCTGAGTTGGTTCAATTTAACTGGCATAATCTCTGAATCATCGCTAAATTTATCGATGAGTGATTGCAGGCATTCGGGCATGCAGAAGTTTCCACTGTGAGTTTCTGTTGCATTGTCGAAGGATGTAATGCAGACATGCAGTACGCATGACCCCATTTGAACCTGCGGTACCCGTTGTCATGTCGAGGGTAACAACTGGTGTTGTCTGCGTGACTGTACCCTCCGTTGTCAAAGCATCTGTGGCACCATCAGCGATTGCAGGGGTAAAACCTTGTGTGGTTGGAAACGCGGTTGTGCTTCCTGTGGAAGGATCTATTTCCGTCACGTTTAAAGTAATCGTCATACCTGAGGTGGATGACGATATTGCAACATAGGTTGCAGCACAAATTAGAAAGGTTTCAGGTTTCAATGCTTCATGCTAAAAGGTAACCGAAAGACACATTATTTCTGTTGCTGCTGTCATTTCTTGTCAAAATATTCAATATGGCAATTGTGAGGGATAAAGAAAGCGATAGCCAAAATGTGTCTCGACCAGTTTCGCGTACTTTGGGCTCCAAAAGTTCATTGACCCCGGCCGGTGACCTTTGACCTCGTGATCTTCAGCTCCCTATGAGAAATCTACCATCCAAATGTGGTCACAATTGGGCAAATAAGGACAAAAGGTATGGGCCATAATAGAAACTTGCCCAAAAAACTTAACATTGGGCTCAAAACGGGTCGTTGACCCCTACCGGTGACGTTTGACCTTTTGGTGACCTTCACCTCCCAACGGTTTGGACACAACTGGGCAAGTGGGGGCAAAGTTATGGGTCATAACATAAACTTGCTCAAGAAATTCAGTGAAATTTGACGGCTTGGTAGCAATGGCGACTGAACTTGCATAATCTCCTAGTCGTAGCTGCCTTTGAGTGATTGCAGGCATCCGGGCATGCAGAAGTTTCCATGGTGTGTTTCATTTGCATTGTTGAGGAATATAATGCAGACATGCACCATGCATGCACCCCATTTGTACCTGTGGTCGTGTCGACTGGTGTCATCCCCGTAGGTGCAACCTCTGTGGTCATATCGGTGACACCATCAGTAATAGCTGGGGTAAAAGCTTCTGTTGTTGGAAACGACGTTGTGCTTTCCATGGAAGAATCCGTTTGCATCATGCTCAAAGTGGTCGACATACCTGAGGTGGTTTATGATATTGCAACATAAGTTGCAGCACAAGTTAGAGAGGTTTCAATGCCTCATGCAAGAAAAATCCAAAATCATCTTGTCATTTCTTTTCAAAATACCTGCGATATAAAACCAATTGTCTCCTCAGTTAACAATAGAAAAAGTAAACACAAATCTAACTGTAAAAATATGGGTGGTTCTGTGTCATAGACGAATTTCAAAATCATGATTCTAACTCAATATCAATCCATTGTTTGATGACATCAATATACTTTGTTGGTGTAATCATCTGCGATATGTGAACGTATGGTATTAGATATTTGTAAGCCGGCGACTTTGTGATTTTGATGATGTTGCTTGCGGGAAACAAACTTGGCAACATTTTAACCATGTCGTAAAAATGGTACGCCTGGTGGTTAATGTGTAACTGGAGATTGAGACAAAGTCAAAGGCTTGGTTCCAACAGCGAGAGAGTTGGTGCATTTTAACTTGCAGAAGTCTAAGAACCTGTCGATTTTTTTTAGACATGCAGGCATGCAGAAGTGTCTTTGATATTGCTGTGAAAGGTTGGTGCAAGCATGCGCCCCTATTCGCGTACCTGTGGTACCCGAAGTGGTGTCGTTGGTGAAATCTGGAGTCGTCTGTGTGGATGCCTCATCTGTTGTCATAATATCAGTGGCGCCATCAGTGACAGCTGTGGTGACACCTTCAGTTGGTGGCAACGCTGTTGTGCTTTCCATGGAAGATTCTGTTACTGTCGCGCTCAAAGTTGTCGGCATAATTGTAGTGGTTGTTGGTACTGCAACACAAGTTGCAGCACGAGTTAGAAACTTTACACGGATATAAGGATGAATAATACCAAAGTTATGCAAAATTCTGATCGATATCTTTGACAATCCGCAATTGTCTGCTTGTAGGATGACATAGAAAAGAAAACCTTTTGATATCATCAACTACTAAAGAGTGATCTTGAGTGTGTAACTTTTGAGCGTCCAGTAAATAGCAAGAAAGTTGCAGCTTGCAGTTATTACACAGTACCGTATGTTTGATAACATCTTGTGCTGTAGTTTGTAGTAAATAAATTATGAGTCACTTAAATAAGAAACTGATTTAAACAAAAGGGCCTTTTTAAAATATCATGTAAATGTATTAGAATAATTAGCTCACGAATCTTTTTCTTTACTCTGTCAGTATTGTAGGCAAGGAAATATGTTATGGTTTGCATGAGGCTAGGCGATTGTCGTACCAACACGGTTAAAAATGCTTAGCACATATCTAGATTTAACAATTTTGTTTGATAGAGAATAATCTGGTGCCAAACAATATTGTGTGCATTTAAGTGGGAGAGGGTATCACAGATTTAATTCTGAGTAAATCAAACCTCGGGTATACATTTGAACTCTGGATTTTTGTCACGTCCCGATACAAACTACTTATCCACTTACCCATACATACTGGTACTTCTCCATTCCACGTAAAAGACTGGAAATTATCGTTGCTCAGGCACTGCAGAGACCTATTCCCCACGAGATCGTATCCGTCGGTGCAGTTAAAGGTCACTGTAGAACCGTATCGGAACCATTCTCCGTTGCGCACACCCATTGCGGGCGTGCCCGGGTCGTCGCAGAATCCATCGTTGGCTATTGATCAAATAGAATACACCCCAAAAACGCCATGAATGCCTAATTATAAATGTTATAAATCGTCATATTCGAAACAGTGCATGTTTTCGTTCATTAGTCCCGTGTTTATTAATGACATTGCAACTGTATTCTCTAACACTCAATAATTTGTGTATTTTGTTTGTTTTTATTTGTTTGTTGTTTGCTTCCCTGTTTTCCTGTTTTGTTCATTACTTGAAGGAACGTGGCATACTGTACTATATTTCTAAGTGCATCAGTAGAAAACCTTATCATAATAGAAGCAGTAATCATGGTAATGACTACACGGACACATCTACTTAACTTTTATTTGGGACTATTATACAAAAAGTATACCTTTTAAAATGTGAACAGCTTTGTACTCACAAAAGACTTTATCTGGCAACGATCCAAGATAATTAGTCACTCATTGTTTTACCAGATTATTTTGTCTCTTTATCTTAATACGCATAACAAACGCAACATAATGTTGGTTTCATTCCATGCTTATAATATTTTTCAAGTCCAAATTTTTAGTCACTCGCCAATAATTGTTGATGCCAATGGCTATCATAATACAAAAATATTGACAAGAACCAGGAAAACCTGCCTCAAAAATCACACGGAGCCAGGGGCGTCGATCCTTTATCCGGATTGTGGGGGCGCAAAAGTGAAAAAGACGTCACAAATTGTCGACGCGCCTTGCGCAGCAAATTACAATATAGAATTTTGTGAAAAGTGTCTTGCACTGATTTTTAAATGTTTCATTGCATTAGGTTTTATGAATTTTTAAATTTGTCAAACTTATTGGGGGCAATTTTGTATGTTTGCCACGCCCTCCCCCTAATATTTTCACGCCCCTACCACGGAGGTATATCCTCGAGTAGCTAAATTGTTAAGAATCAGCTGTCAATTTGTTCATATTATTGTATAAATTATTAATTAAAAATTAGATTAATTAACTGTGGTATTTAGCTCAAAATCAATGTATCATTAGCCGGGATTAATTGTTAGTTGAAGATCCATTTTTGCAAAGAAGTTAACATTTTTCTTTAAATATTCAATTTAGAAACATGACAAAGAAGTTTGAATGAAGTTTAAATATAATTCGGTTGAGTTCTTACTTTCGTTCGAGCGGGTGTGTTCAGAGCATCAATATACTTCATGCAATACCAGTTCATTATGCAAAATATCAAACCTTCATATAATTTTCCGTCATAGTTTAAAACTGAAGGAAAGAAACCTGAAGTAATCACAGGAGCGGAGATGTCATGTGATGAGTAGGTGACGAAAACACAGAAGACATAATAATAATACCCTCGCGCGGGAAAAACGCCCCGAGGACACATACATATAGTTAAAAAGTGGAAATTCTGACTTTGAAATTTCCATACCCCTCATTATTAAAGATTAATAATCTACTTCATCGCATTTATCCTTTTTAATATGTTTCCAAAATCTATCAAAAATGCTAACAAAATCGAAAAGAAAATATCAAATTTTTAAAATCGAGGAGGACGATCCACCCCCCCCCCCCAAAAAAAAAAAACTCGAGAGGGAGACACGCCCCTCGCCCAGGGATCGCCGCCCATGAGTACTCACTTCGGAATACGGACAGCCTTCCGAGCCCGCCGCACCTCTCCTGACGATTACCAAGGCAAACGTGCTGGCACTCCTCGTCGCCGAATTCGCCGTACCTGCTGATGTTTGTACCTGCTGACCCGCAGTAGCACTCGCTGGAGTACTGGAGGCCAGCGAACTCTTGACCCAAACCCAGACAGAAATCCAGACACAAGTTGATTGTCATAGAGTTGTCTACCAGCTGACCGTCTTGGAACAAGCGTTGGAACGAATCACCGAAGCAACCGACGTATCCTGGTTCTGAAACAAATGTATTTATGGAAATAGTTATTAATGATCACATAGACCAATCATGCATTTGCATTTTTACCAAACATTATGACTCGTAATGAATTATATAGAACGTTTAAAATGGAGAATATCAAAAGAATACATAATAATTGTTATTACCCAACCTTCATGATATTCGAAAGGGGCGTCGATCCTGCGGGTAGGTTGGCAGCCCCCCCCCCCTTTAAAATATTGGGGCAAACATATCGTCCGCCCGTCCCTCCCCCAATAATTTTGACAACCGGACAAGTTCATCAAACGTAATGCAAGAATATGTTTAAAAAGCAGTATAAGGCACTACAAAACCATAAAATTTTACATAGAAATATAGAAATATTGCTTAACATTCTATCTTTTACCACCCCCCCCCCTCCCCATCCGAAATATGGATCGAGGCCTTTGATATTCGGCTATGGGATTATTAATCATAAGTCTCGTTGAACAGGCCGCAAAGAAGGAAATGTGTCATTTCCTCCATATCCAGGCATTTTCCCCCTGGGCAATCACCCTCGGAAAATTACCAACCGGACAATTACCCCTCAATCACAATTACCTCTAGGACAATTACCCCCGAACACAGTCGCCACCCGGGATAGTCACTCCCTGGGACAATTACCACGCGGATAATTACCCTCTTGGATACTTATCACTAGGACACTAAACAAAATGACTTTTATTCTGGGGAATAATTGTCGTGGGGTAAATTTCCTGGGGGTAATTGTCTGGAAGTAATTATCCCTGGGGTAATTGTTCTGGGGTAGCTTTCCAGCAGGTAGATGTCCTAGAACCAATTTCTTCAAATATAAGTATATTATACCAATGGTTTTAGACTCCAACCCTTAAACATAACATAACACTCATACTAACCATTAACAAACCGAAATTTACGAAGAATAAGAAAGATGAAGAACTTCAGAAGAAGAGCAATGGCCTAAAGAACAATGAGGACAGGATCAGCTACAAAATGACCAACAACAATGACAAACAGAAATACAGGAAATAAAAGATTTTTTTATAAAAAAAAAATATGGGAGAAAGGGGCATGGAAGACAGTGGAGTAGAAGAAGAAAGAGAAGAAAAGAAGGAGGAGGAGAAGAAGAAAGGGTAAAAGAAGACGAAGAAGTAGAAGGTGAGGAGGAGGAGGAGAGAACGAGAATATGATGACAATAATGAAGTGTACAAAAACAAAAACAAGAACGAGAAGCAGAAGGAGGGGGAGGAAGTAGAATAAGAACACAATAAAGAAGAAGACGATGATGGTGATTTTACTGATGATGACGACGAGGACAATGGTGATGATGATAATGATAACAACGACGACGATGGTGATTTTGGTGTCGATGATGACGACGACAGTGATGTTTATGGTGATGATGATGCTGATGACAGTGCTGAAGAAGAATTAAATGAAGAAGAAGAAATAGCAGCAATGGTGGAGAGAGTGCAGGGATGAAAGAAATGAGAAGATACGAACTGGAAGGAAGGAAAGGGAAGAGGAACGCGAAGAAATATGATCAGATAATAATGATAGTGATTACAATGGTGGTAACGATGGTGATGATGGTTTCGATGGCAATAACAAAGATTTTGCTAATTCGGCATACCTGGACATTACTTTTACAATATGTTTATAATAGTAAGCAAGTTTCAGGTCGGTCACACCCCCTTATGTCAATTTCAGAGAGCGAAGTAAAAACTACAGTTGTTCAGTTTGTGTTCACTTATTAGTATTGGAATTCGCTATACTTCTTTATGCATGTCATCAGCACAGAAATTTATTCAATGCCTTTGTTTTTCTTCTTGAAGGGCAATTCTCTCAAATAAACACCGTACAGGTATTGGCTAAATATGACCAAAATTTGCCGTGACCAGTTAAAGTGTAAAAGTAATTATTTTGAAAAAGATATAATACTTACTTTGGCAAATCACACCAACATCACGACTATGATCACATCCTAACAAATTGTCATCGGAGTAACACTGTCCCAAGGATGTTTCGTCTGTAAATTAAAAGAAAAAGTAGAACAAATGTAGCCATTTCCACTTGTTGGTTATAATAAATCCAAACAGTGCCTCATGGGTGAGATGGAGTTGATTTCATGTTTGTATATTGAAATGTATTCAATTTTTTTTTATGTACAAAATTGTAATACTATGAAGTTATATTGATTTATTTTGGATTCTTTATCGAAATTGTAATAAAAATATTACTAAAGTCCCTTTTGTATTTTTTCATCATAATTTGTTAAATTTGTATTATTTCGTTTAAATAGTATTACTACAATGTGATGACATTGATTTATATATTCCGTTGAAATAATGTAATGAAAAAATTATTGATGACGACAATAAATGATCAATGCGCAAACAAACGTATAATTCATGATGTTTATTTCTATTTACAACCATGTGTTAAGATACTAGGTGTTTTAAAAAAAAGTCACGTTTCAAAAATTATTACATCAATTAATATTGAAGTAGAATATGGGTTGAAGCCGAATAGTGCACAATTCATTCATTCACTTATTTCATTACTTTTTATTTATCAATTCATTTATATATTCATTTATTTATTCATGTATTTATTTATTTATTTATTTATTTATCTATTTATTTATGTATTTATTTATTATTTTATTTTCTTATTCATCTATTTATTATTTATTATTATTTGACAAAAAAATGTAGCATTTTGATAATATACTCTATCATCCTACCCCGAACCACTCCTCCTAGATAAAGAAAGATAACAAGCACTTGGAGGCCATAGTTGTAAGATTAACATTTGAAACTATGTAATATTTTAGTACTCTTTTCTTCTGTTTCTTCAAGACTTGAACATTCAGTGGCCACCACTTACTTCCACTGCACTCGACATTACTGATGTGAATAGGGTCCGTGCCTGGACCAAACGCCGAACTGTCGAAGACGTACGCGTTAGCTCCGGGGAAACCCAGTTGTCTACACACCACTATGGTATCTTCTATCATCCAACCGGTACTGCACACGGTCCCCCAACCTTCTCCGGGTATTAATACCTCGAGCCGCCCCTCGTTCGGAGATGGACCGTTCACCAGCCGAATATCTAATAATGAGAACGTGTTAAAGGAAAAGGGCAAGATTGGAAGTAGTCTTCAATTTATAACACAATGCTCCAAGAATCAAGAATACCGTTTAAAATTTCTAGTGTGAAAATTTATATAAAATATATATATTAGGCCTAAATATATTTTAGGTATACATTTCCTCTTATACAATCATTATCATAAAATGCTGCGATGGTGAAATTTGTTGTGTAGCTTTCACTGGTTTCAATGTCTTCCAGTGCTAAAGATTAATTTAATACTGGTAAATTTAATGCTTGTTCCTCCTCAAGTAAACAAATTCAAGACAAATCCTTTCAAGGCTGAATATATACTCTAGTAAGTGTATACATTGGTATATGTTTCAATTCATTTGGTTCTTAAGGCATCCCCCCTCCCTTGATCATGTCAATGCCCTTTACAGTTAGTCGATCCCTTTTGCATGGCCATTACTTCAAAATTACGTAAATGCACTGACGAAGAGTAGGGCAAAATTAAATTTAAAAACACCTATAGCCTAGTACAGAAGAACAATTATAAAAACTCAATTTTGTTGGAGTTCTATGACATCTATCCCCGGAAAATCATCCCTCGGGAACAATTATCATCGCACAACTACCACCGGAACAATTTACCCCTTGACAATTACTCCCGAGGTCAATTACCCCCGAACAATTACTCTCGGGAATGTTTTGGTAATATTGTCGTAGGTTAATTATCCAGGTGGTAGTTGCCTCCTAGATGGGTAATAGTCCTAGACGGGTAATTGTTCTAGAAGGATAATTGTCCTAGATGGGTCATTGTCCTAGAGGGGTAATTGTCCTAGAGGGGTAATTGTCCTAGACGGGTAATTGTCCTTCATGGGTAATTGTCCTAGATGGGTCATTGTCCTAGAGGGGTAATTGTCCTAGAGGAGTAATTGTCCTAGATGGGTAATTGTCCTTGAGAGGTAATTGTCCTATATGGGTAATTGTCCTAGACGGGTAATTTTCCTTGAGGGGTAATTGTCCTAGATGGGTGATTGTCCTAGAGGGCTAAATGTCTTGGGGTAATTGTCTTAGGGGTAATTGTCCTTGACGGGTAATTGTCCTAGACGGGTAATTGTCCTAGAGGGGTAATTGTCCTAGAGGGGTAATTGTCCTTGAGAGGTAATTGTCCTAGAGGGGTAACTGTCCTAGAGGTGTAATTGTCCTAAAGGGTAATTGTCCTAGAGGGGTAATTGTCCTAGAGGGCTAAATGTCTTAAGGGTAATTGTCTTAGGGGTAATTGTCCTTGACGGGTAATTGACTTTGAGGGGTAATTGTCCTAGACCTACCACATTTTTACGTCTATAAAACGTTTTCACAAAACTTCCAAAAAACCTACTTCGGACGTTTTAAGAACGTTTTTAAAACGTCCATTTGTTAGCTGGGAATTGTCCTTGACGGGTAATTGACTTTGAGGGGTAATTGTCCTAGACGGGTAATTGTCCTAGAGGGGCAATTGTCCCAGATGGGTAATTGTCCTAGACGGGTAATTGTCCTAGACGGGTAATTGTCCTAGATGGGTAATTGTCCTAGAGGGTTAATTGTCCTAGACGGGTAATTGTCCTTGAGAGTTAATTGTTCTAGACGGGTAATTGACTTTGAGGGGTAATTGTTCTAGACGGGTAATTGTGGTAGAGGGGTAATTGTCCTTGGTGATTATTGTCCAAGTGGTAATTAACCGGGGTAATTGTCCAGATCTATTGGTTAGAAGCATATTAACCGTAAGATTTTGAATTGAGTTATTGTAATAATAATAATAATAACGTCTTATTTACCCAGGGTAGCCACTTCAGTCACAAAGACTGCTCTACCAGCGGGCCCTGCATAACATAAATGTTATTACCCTTCTCTGTTCCATAATGCCGAGCGCCTAGCTAGAAAGCAGAAGGTACCATTTTTAAAAAGTCTTTGGTATGACCCGGCTGGGGCTCGAACCCGCGACCTTCCGGACCAGAAGCGGACGCTCTAACACTGAGGAAACTCGCAATTGTATTGCCCATATAAACATTAACCGAAAAGTTTCCAGGCATGAGTGTTCATGAAGTATAAAATGTGAAATTTCTTTACAAATTACGAATGATTTCTATACACATTTTGCTGCATTACACATTTACATGCATGCACCAAGTTCTTATGCAATTATAAAGTAATACATCACTAGTGACATACTACTGTTGACCCTAGTCTGATACGAAGGGTATATATCATTAGTGTCTCTGCATTATTCAAATTGATAATTATTGATTGATGTTCAAATTTCACAGACATGGCCTACACAAGTAGACAACTGCATGCATGTTTTCTTCTCTTTCTGGGGTCTGCAATAAGGGCGTCCTGTCTGCAAGTACAAAGGTGATTATACAGTTTGGGAGAAGATAATTCAATCTTCTTCGACGGTACATTTTTTTCAATATATGGAACTAATTACCTGTATTATATCTTGTTGGCATGTTTGCTGCCACGTGTCTTTATGATTTTAATGATGTCGATTGCTTCGTCACTTATTAGTTACGTATGACAATACTTTATTTTAAAGGGCCTCATAGTTATTACCGGTATACATACTTGCGTTTATGTACATTACAATGTTAAAACATATGTTTAAACAAACACGTTTATTTGAGTAAATATCACAGTTGTTAATACGTTTAGAGTTTAGTAAATCAAACTTTGATTTTTTTTATTGTGTTACTTTTTTTGCTTTAATTTCAAATTTTTAGCAATGTTGATCAAATTACTTTTAATCAAACAGAGATAATGTGTGCTATCAGTTTACTGATTTTGACAGTTATATTCAATTTTGAAAATATTGCCACTAAGGTGTGTGCGTTCAAATTAGTAGGAATAATTGCTTAGATTCAAATTTAAGGATGGGTTCAACCTGACTGATTTTTTTTAACTAAACTAGGTGCAAAGTGGAAAAGGTGATCAAACGTGAATACTATTGTACCCGTATATTGAGAGTGTCTGTTATTGGACTGTAGGGCATTGACCAAATAACGCTCTAAAAAAAAGTTCCGTAGTCTCCAGACTGGTACTGAAAAATAACATTACAAACTAATCAAGATGAAGTTGCTGATGAGAAAACACATTTGTTCTCCAATCTTTATTTGCGCATTATTGAGATAATTGACTAATTAATGAGGCCAGTTCCTCAGTCCCATTCGTAGAAGAAGGAATCATCGTCAATAGCGATTTCACAGACACGAACATTACTTGCTAGATCGGTCTTACAGCTATGCTATTAATATTTATGAAGGCCCGTGGCTCACATTGGAATGTGCTGTTGCAGGTATTGTTTTGAATGCATTTAAGCCCGCGGCTCACACTGGAATGTGCTGTTGCATATATTGTTTTGAATGCATTTAACAATAGCCATTTACGCAGTCCTCCATTATTTATATAATAGTTGCACTCAAATGCCTCACCAAAGTTCCTATTCATTTTTCAAACATCTGCGGTTTCACAGAAGCATTGTGACTGCATAGGTCAAGTTTGCGAACGAGGATATGACGGAGTGACATTCCAGTCACGTGATTTATTTTTGCCCACGGTAAGAGTCCCCGGTAATTTTGTACACTGCTAAATGTACTTGGTCACGACATTATAAATGACCGTCATAATTAGATTAATTTTCTCAAAAATGCGCATATGGTATTAGAACAAACCCGATTTACGGGTTTAGTAATATTCAAATAATCATCATTAGGGATTTGTAAAATACCACTGATGGGACTACGGAAAATCACGATAAATGGCCTTGCCTACAGTCCATATGAAGGTAGTTTCATTGGATAAGGTTGCTCTTCTAATAACACGTTAAGATAAGGACCATCAAAGGCCTCTTCAGTTTGGGCGTTGCTCGAGCATGACTGGGTCTGAATAATCAATTTGCCTTAGCCATATGTCAGTAACCTATTGACCGTGGTGACTAAATCTTCTTTGTCACCGTTGGTCATTGTACTTTTGATGACCTAATTATGTTAATTTTAAATGAATTTTGGTATTTATCCAACAAATTGATATTGGGATCTTGGATCCCCCATGTTAAGAATAGCTGCAATCATGCTGCAGATATTAAAAACATTGCGGAGGTTTAATTTATTTTTGGACAAATGTCAAACCTTATATGTGAAAGGAAAAATGAACACCTTTAAATACAAAACTTCATAAAGTTTTGCTGCCACCAATAAAGGATAAATGTCATATATTAATAAAGCATCTGATGAACTCTATTGTAACAAAGCGTTCTATGAAGGAAATTGATAAGGGCAATTCCATCATTAGTTACGTTACACTTTATGACAAACTTTACTCAACATTTGGCTCTTACATGAATATGCTTTGATATTATTTTTCTGTTTTGGTACTGTCAGTTCTCTACACTGGCACCCTGCTTCACAACATCAAGCAAAATCATGAGACTTGTTTCAGTGGGTAATAACAAGAACTTTAATGGTTAGTTACGTTACATAAAGAGGACATGGAAAAAATGACAAGTCTTTGTCCTCAAAGTTTCCTCAACCTGTTTTCAACTGAATCAAACTGTGGTATCCATGCTATTTCTGGTGTCTTGATAAGTCATTTGATATATAACTTATTGATAAAACTCTTTCCAATTTTAACTACAACATCAAAAACATGGTTAGTTACGTTAGTTACGTTACATTTTGTCCTCCCAACACAAATTTGCGTTTATTGCATGTCTTTTTCAGATTTATATGTCATATGTTGGCTTTATACTTCAAAAAACAATGAAAGTAGGCATTGGCATGGGAAAAAAACTGCAGAATAAATGATAATTTTTCATAAAACTGAGATTTAGTCACACAAGTCCCACATGTGGTATTTCATGTATGGTTCTGATTCTCCTAGAGGGTGCTGTTGAAGACATAAAATTTAGAGTAGAAATGATGTCCCCCATTGTTTCTTCATGATTCATACCCATTTAAACCGTTAAAATGTAATACAATTCGATATAATTTGTGATTTGTCCAATAATTCATGGAAATGCCCATATGGTAAAGCCGGTCACTCATAGATTTTCACTTTTTAAAGTAATGAATGATTGTTTTGACCTTCACAGAACACACAACACTCTAAAAACTAAAATGCTATCTCAACATTTAAAAGGGCCGAGGAGTTACCACACTTTCTCAGTGTGGTATTTAACCTTCAACCAGCTGAACCTGACACTATAAATACTGAATCCAGCTGAATAAAAGATTGGATACAACAATCTAGAAAGTGTTATAAAGTGTGGCCACTCCTTGGCCCTTTTAAATATTGTAATATGTGAAATAGTATCTTTAAAACTGTGGTCATTGAAAAGTGAGATGTCGGTAGAAAAGCTATTTAGTACTTTAAACAGAATCGACGATATTGTGCCTCATTTTTTTCAAATAAATCCTGGTATGATTTAAGTATTTTTCAAACCATAAAATTAGATGTAATATAATATTTCATAGCCATAAAAGCATGTACAACAAAATGCTCAACAAGTTCACTGTCTGAGGAGTGAGAACATAGTGATTAAAGACATCTCGTGTAAATTTTACACTCACTTTGAGTCAGGTCAAGGATATATCTACACAGTGAATTTCAGTGAACTTCAATCTATATGATTATGAAGTGACAGCATGTTTTACCGGTGATTCAGTTCATTTCATATAGAGTGAAATAGAGTGGAATCCATTCAAAAACACGTTAACTTTAACTACTCTTCCATACAGAGACCTTGTTTTCTCTTTTGTTTCAACAGAGTATCCATGATGCCGTCTGTTGAGTTTCAAAGGTCATGCGACCTCGGTTTACCTTTAGAACCATATGGGCGCAAATATACAGTAGTTTTGCTGTCATTCTGACTTCTGAGGTTGTATACTGATGAAGGGTGGCACAAAAAAAGGAACGGTAGTTTACCCTTATTTTCCAAAATAATTATTCTTGTTTATATAGTTTGTCTGATCGACTGTTCCTTTGCGAGTAGAATGGCATCAAGATCATGTAACTTGGTTGGGAACTTTTTTTATTTTAGGCCCATTTTTGTGAACCAATGTAATTTAGGCAATGACGCAACAGTTTACCTGTAATTTCTATGGGAGGACGCATCATTGTACCGTTTTACCGTTAAAAAAGTTGAAATACACTGCTTTGCAAAATTGGCTCTAATGATGAAAACTACTGAACGAAAAATGATAATCTAAGGATTTGTGTTTCAGTTTTTCTGGCCACCTTGTACAACGTATTATGAATATGGTTTAATCTTGTCGAGATGATTTCAACACATTCCAACATTACCATGCAACACAGATTAATATAGGCGTAGCCGAGAGGCCATATAGGACCCATGGTCCCCGTCCCCCATTGATCGTAATAACTTTTACTTTTACTTTTAATTAAAAAAGGAAGGTCGACGTTTCATCAACAACGACCTATATGTGATCGCCCAGCTCCAAACCCACAAAAGTCGCAGATTAAAATTCTTTATAATAGACCAAAATATATCCTTTTAGTTGACAAACTGAAAGTTTTTAAAGTTTAATTTATCTAAAAGTGTAATCTTCCCTCTATCTACATGTACTGTCAAAATTTGGTGGCTTAAAACAAAACCAACACCGAGATATTAGCAGTTTTTCGTAACCATATTAACGGGACAGGCGCTTCTGCTGTTGAGTGAATCTAATCTTTGACAGTTTAAATCCTCTTTTCTCCCTTTTCTGTGAATTTTCACCTCCTAACTCTCGCTTGTTTCAAACTCTTTTTTAATGTGTTAGAGTGATCCAATTATAACAAGTTATAATTGTCAATTTAAATATTAGAGCATACTCTTTCAAACTAAATAGAAAAATGAAAATTCATTTGGCCTACCTTTTGTGGGTGTTTAGCTGGGCGGTTACATATATCATTATTTCATTTTCAAAATTCCGAAAGTAAATTAACAACTTATGCTCCCCACCCCCTATTGAAACACCCTGGCTACGCCACTGCTGATGAAACGTCTTACCTGTCACTGCCATGACTTCAACGTAGGTCATGAGCAGGATGAGAAATACATGTGACAACTGTCGCGTGGCTGCCACGCTGCCTCCCATTGTGGTAAGTTGGTTTGTCCAAAGGTTTCCCTCACTCAGTCACTTCACGATGACCGTCAATCTATATGATTTGTATAACAAAAAGAGCAACATTAAAACATTAGTCATACAGAGTTTATCCAAACGACTTAACCATTCATATTTTCTCTGACACAAATTCATGGCGAAAATTTTGGAAAAAAATTAGGAGGACCTCAATACATGTATTTGCGTTCTTAGATTCGTATATTCAGCGCTATGTGTGATAAAACTTAAAGGCCGGGTGTTTCTCTTTCACGCCTAAACGTTAACATTGTGCAAATGCACTGGTATATAAAGTAAAATGCTATTTAAGAAAATTTAGCAAAGTATAGGAGCTAGAAACGCAGTTTTAGTGGAATTATAGTACACGTTAGACTTCGATTTTATTTTTGTCTCTAGTGACAAAAATTGTACTTATCTAATAGGTATATTTTTTAGACAGTGCAGGCATGGAAGTTTCACATGGAGAGTGCCACTGAGAGCAAAGTGCAATAGGTTTGTATGTACACGTAGATGACCTTGCATTCCTTTGTTCCTGACACATGCCAGCACAGGTCAACCGTCTGTAATAGGCCCGAAGTGAGAACTGAGAAGTGAAACTGTGTGTCTAGAACATACACTACACAATTATTGTTGGGGGGGTGGTTTGCTCATTTCCCAACATGTAGGTAAATTCTGATTTTCAGATTTCACAGGCAAGTCCTTTATAAAAAGCCTAATGACATAATGTTTTGTTGTGTTATGGGAGGATTGCAAATGCGATTCCCTACCTTTTTAAGTGTAAGTATTACACGGTCATATAATACTTAACGTGTTGAGGCAGATTACCATCCATTTTCGTTATTGTGTATAACGTAACATTCCTACTTTTCATTCATTGTCCCAATGCACATCATTAGAATCTAAGCTTGAATGTTTGACAATATAAACATAAACACACTCAAACACACATACACATACACACACACACGCACACACACACACACACACACATAGACAAACAAACACACACACACACGCGCGCGCGTGCACACACACACACACACACACATACATACACAAACACACACAAACACTAAGATTCATAGTCCGCGTGTCGGAAACATAATTTATAATAAAAAAAATAGACTTCTCAGTAAGATCATGATTTTCCCCAAAAAAAAATATTGTTGCGTAGGTGCAACCACATGTTTAAAATGTATTTGCACTGATAGTACTCTTTTGTGAAATAAAAGCATTTTGTATTTAAGAGACTAATTGATCACAACATTCCTGTTTCAAACATGTTTACTGTATACTATTTACACAAACAAATAATTATTAGTTCAATATTGCTTTTGGTTTACTTCATTTTGTGTGATTATCAAAGCAATACTACATATCCGTAATAGCATTTTGTTCCAGGTTATGTCTGACAAAGCATTTGATTTATTCTTTCACGGACAGCTACCCTAAACTTTATTAGAACTGGATCAATAGAAATATCATCTCTCTTAAGTAAAATGAGTGAATAAATAAACGTCCCAATAGAAAGTTGATTGGATGCATATCGTCGTATTATTTATTGTCCCCCCCCACCAAAAAAAAGAAATAAATAAAAAATTAAATCATCACATGGTCCAAAAACTATCGCAGTGACTGTCTATAAGACTAATTAGATCATTGGCATGCTTGTGAATGGCAACCACCCAAACCAATCTGAAAAAAAAATGAAATAAAAGGCAATTTTCCTTATTAAATTGCAAGTCTTGGTAATTCATTCCATTTATCTTTCATCGTGCTTTTAGTGTCATAATATATTCAGTTGATTTTTTATAGCACATTATAAAAAAAGATGGAGATAGGTTGATGAAAATCAATTATGAATATGCATGTGTATGTGTGTGTGTATGCATGCATGCGCGTGTACATGTTTCTTGGTGTGTGTGTGTGTGTGTGTGTGTGTGTGTGTGTGTGTGTGTGTGTGTGTGTGTGGTGGTGGTGTGTGTGTGTGTGTGTGTGTGTTGTGTGTGTGTGTGTGTGTGTGTGTGTGTGTGTGTGTGTGTGTGTGTGTGTGTGTGTGTGTGTGTGTGTGTATGTGTGTGTATGTGTATGTGTGTGTGTGTGTGTACATTATGCGTTGCATTCATAATGTATACATGTACTTGTATCTGTGTGTGCGAATGCTCCGCATATAAGACAATTCAGCATCTACCTAACTGCAAAACGAACCCGAAACCAACCGTTATTTTTTTTCTGTGTCGACATAAACTGTATTGATTGATTCTCAAATATAATTCAAAGTAAGAAATGTTTGGCCTCCGCCTGCAGCAGGTGCTATCTTGCACGCCTGACGCCATCCATGTTGACTTAATTCGTCAATACGCCAAAGCTAAACCATGCAACAGTCTTCACATTGTAACGGAGCAGTGTCCCTACATACGGAGATGCTGGTATAGGCAGCACACCAACAAATGACATGCATTTTTAATTACATAGACGGATTTTTCGGATCAACGCCGTTTTAAAAGCGCGTCCTGTATTCAAATATGACGATCGTGCTATAATGCGTGCCTGTAAAAATGCTGGTTCATTTCATTACAACAGAATTGCCAGTGGTATGCCATTGCGAGTTACTTTATTCGCTTCCGCAATACACGGGACTTCTGTCATAATTTTATTTTTTTTAATAGTAATATTCTATTTATATGTAATTTCTTTTATTTCCCGTTACTTTTCATTCCTAATTCCTTTGATAGGCGCAGTTGTGTTTGTTTCCAGTCCTGTCAATACGTTTTTCTTGTTTTCATTTGTGTGTGTGTGTGTGTGTGTGTGTGTGTGTGTGTGTGTGTGTGTGTGTGTGTGTGTGTGTGTGTGTGTGTGTGTGTGTGTGTGTGTGTGTGTGTGTGTGTGTGTGTGTGTGTGTGTGTGTGTGTGTGTGTGTGGTGTAGGTTCGTCGTGTAGTGTAGT
>JZLH01S0327865.1:30571-34912 GCA_001188425.1 Eucidaris tribuloides | reverse complement strand
TTGTTTTTGCCACAGGCAAAATGTTTTTCGTTGTCGTTGACTGCAACTCTCAATGATTATTCAAAGTACATCATATTTCCATAATCTGCTGCAGTATATCTATGTCCACTGTTCTAGTATACCAAATCACAGTAGAGAAATAGGGAGAATTTACTCAACAATAAACTTAAAAGTGCATAACATATACAAGTACAATTCACCTATAGAGTGCATAATGGAGTACAAACTTGCACATTCGCCGCAGTGGAGGCAAAAGTTTTATGACAATTAAATCTTCCAAAAGTTTTATGCCAGTATCAAATATACATGGATTTGGTTATATTTATGGCCAAATCAAATGTCACAAAGTTTTTGGAAAGACAAACTTTAAGGCTCGTTTACACTATGTTCCCGGTGGCCACGGCAGCCCCGTTTGCCCGAAACGTAGCTAACCGTGGGATTTTGGCCATGTTTTACTCCGTATTAAAGTTTTATTACGTCTTGCTAAGTTTTCTTACGACCTATTGCGGTATCCGTGACGGGCCTTGGGAAGAAATAAGCTGCCGAGTCCCGGAGGCTCAAAGGCTCACTACGTTCGGCCCGCGGTCTACCACGGATGCCAGTACGTTCCCTTCCGATCCGTTACCTTCTGTTGGGGTCACTTACGTTTTCCACGTTCTGATCAAGGTCTGACACGTTTTTAACGCTCTCTAACGCTTAATTACGGATGGAACGTGAACGCTGGGTAGCCTTGAAGCACGTTTATGCCCACGGTAAAGAAAGCTTCCCGAGCAATAGCAACAGCAGTGTGTATCAAAGATATGGTAAGTGAAAGATGTATATTTTGTTATAATACAATTTTATGTTTGTATTTGGACAAGCTGAAAGACTATTTATTTCATAAATGGAATGTCATTTTTGTGGTTTTGTCAAACTGGATTGATGAATTTTCTGCCCCAATAAAGCAAATCGTATTTACACTGTACGGTATGTGAATTTTTGAAAACGAAAACCGGAATGAATAAGTGCATCATGAAATGGTTCAGTATCTCACACGTTATGAGTTATTATGTGTTCTATTATAATTTACATGAAAAAGGAAAATTATGCTTAACAAAGGCACGAAATTGAAATACTATGCACATGGTTCACATGGAAACGCAGTGTTTTGTTCAGTTAAGGTTGCGTGGCCCTACAGAGGGCCTTAGTTGTTGACTTTCAACCATCAGAAGAAAACCAATTGTATAACATAATTATTTTCAATTGAATGTTTTTTTGGTTAACTCAGTTGTTTCTTACTTTCGCTTGTTAGGCCTAAATTGTTTTGATTATTTTTTACGATTAACACATTTCTGTTTCAAAGCGTCATGCTGATTTTGATCAATAATTCAATGTGGCACAAGTATCGCGATATTTGCGCGACTAAAATAAGGTTTTCATACTCTTGATTATAAAGTAGATAGATGAAATAGTAAATGAGAAAGACTGTATGTTTCTTTATGTTATACATATACCCAAACTTGAGAAAATATTAACCAAAAAATATTTTTTTCAGTTGTCCTTCTTGAAATATGTACAGCAATATTCATGGGGCCTATCATAATTGAATCGGCACCTTTGTAAACTTGTTAGAGGTGTGTTTCGGCTTCAGGGGACTCCGTTGTGTCTTCCTCCTAGCTGGACGGCCAGTTTTTACTCCTCCCGACCGTTTACCGTATCAGCGTATTACATCGCAATCGCTGTATTCTTTCAGCCCAAAACCGTCATTGCTGACGTAACGAGCTGAACGCGACAAATGGCTGAATTTCGTCAGAACCGTGACAAACGAGGCGGACTGACAAACTTGAAATTGTGAGAATGCCGGGGAAATACTAAATGCTCAGTGCGTTACGGACGCTGCTAGTATTGTTAGGTTATTACGTACCTGTCACTATCTATTGCGTTTACCCGTTTTTACTACGGGTACAGTTTCTCATGTCCGTGGACTTCCATGGAATTTTTGATGGTTAAAAATCTCGCCGCATCTACGCAATCACGGACTGCTCCCGTTTGCCAGCCCGTTCGTACGCGTCTGTTTACGTCTATCCGTTTTGTCACGTGTGGCTGACGATGAGCGTTGCCGTTGACGCGGGACATAGATGTAAACGCGGCTTTAGGAAGATTTGTAATGGTGATTGCACTTATTGTCTTGCCTTGTAGGACATTACAAAGTTCTTGGGAATACAAATTTTGGAAAGATTCATGATATGAATGCACCTTTTCTCTTGCCTTGTAGGCTGCAGAGCTGGACCGGCAAGCCAAGGCTCACATGGAGGAGACCTTTCGGATGTCACTGGATGAGAAGGACGAGATGGTCAAAGTCTTACAGACTCAGGTAGGCCGCAAGTACCAATAATCCCATTAAAGACACTATATAACATTGTGGAAGCCACATTTAAAGAAAAAAATTGTCAAATCTTGCTCTCTGACATATCTGACAGTGTTTGAATGGACAAATAAACACCTCAGAACACAAAAGTTCAGACAATAATGCTGTCACTCGTGAAATATGTACAGATAAAAATCGGCACATGAGTTATTGTCGGCTGATGAAAATTCTGCAACACAGCCAGTTATTGGGGGAGACTGGAATGGTTGCACAATGATTTCACTCTTCAAATGCACTTAATGATCATTGGTGATCCGCGTAAACGCGGATGACCATAGATGTTGTAAAAATCTGTATTTATTCATGTATATTTCTGGTCATTTTTTGTTCAGACGATAACTCAGAACGATGACACCAATAGTCTTTTAACTAAGCATAGTTATGTCCCATGTCAATACCTCGGCATAGTAATCATTTTAATGTCATAGAGCATCCGTGAGTTATCTCTGACGTCATGTAAAAACAGACATTTGTCAACATCTCATTATTGAAATACAATTATGCAATCAAATTGGACCAACGTAAAATTGAGGTCAAGGGTCAACTGCTGGACCTAGCCACGTGCGCGCGCACGCCACGATGCGTGCGTACGGGCACGTCAAAATTTTAAAATGCTCCAAATGACTTCTTATTAACAGCACTATATGTTTCAGGTCATTTGGAGCATTTTAGTGCGCCTTTCCCGTCCGAATACCGTCGTTTTTTGATGGATTTAGATTTCTGACTGAATTCTACATCAATTAGAACCCTTTTCAGACCACATGGACCCAAAATATCATTTATAAGTCCAAAGAAATGAAATGCGCGCGCATGCGCGCGTAGTGAATGATGGACATTTTTAAATCACGCATAACTCTCTAGAATTAACGGTGACCCCTACTTTTTATTGCTTATTCTGTTAGGCTATGACGTGTAGATTACATTTCAGGCATCGCTTTCTATGCCAAATGTCATCTATGACGTCACAAAGAAAAATCCTATTTCGCGCATATTTCATGACTTGACTTGATACACAGCAACTTCAGGTCAAGGTCATCATGCGTGCTTATCATATGCGTGCGGGCGTCACGACGAATGCGTACGCGTATGTCGGATGTTGAATTAATGTTAGATGGAGAATTTCAAGTGATGAGGGACATATTTCAGAAAGTAATGATACTTGATATAGAATATTTGTCACGTTTTGTTTAGATTGAATGATCGGAGTGTTAACGCAGATCACCAATTCGTCTCAGTGACGAATTAAAGTTTAGTTTTGAATTGATTTTTTTTTCAGGGCTTCATTTTTAGACCATATCAGAGACACTGGTAGCATAGGGAATCATGTGTAGCTCACATTTTTAAAACTGGAAACATTGTTATACACATGCCTTTAAGCATCAGAAGGTTAATTATACTGTATTCTGGGCATTGTTGTTCAGTGTATTTAATTTTGTACTTCCCTTTCCTCAGTTTTTTTTAGAAACTCTGATCTTAAAGAGATATGTTATCATTTGATGAGGTTTATCAGTGGAAAAACAAAATCTAAAATAGCAATCTGCCTGCCATGATGTGAAAGAAATATAGCTAAAGCTTGCCTAGTAATTTGGGTGGTGACAATGTTATATTCAGTACGTAATATATTTGTTATAATGACACCTACGACTCCTGTTATACCACAAAATATATTTGACAGGAAATCATCAATTTTGTTTAACCACAAATGAAAGTCTGGGGATAAATTTGCCAGACGTCCTTGTGTTGCTATGGCAACAATACTTCTGGCAGGTGACAAACTTGTGTAGTTGAAGTTTGACAGATATGCTGTCCATGTATATCAAACTGTTCTTCATTCCATGTAGGATTTGCATGCCTTGATCTTGTAACATACATGTAATTGTCATGGATTAGCTTATGAATATGTATATTACGGTATTATGGTAATGTCATTCAAA
>JZLH01S0327865.1:18071-23071 GCA_001188425.1 Eucidaris tribuloides | reverse complement strand
TAATGTTGGAAATGACACACGGTGCATAACAACATACATACCCAGGCACCGTTGACAAGTTGGCAAGTCATTTAACAGAGAAGCTAATTAAATCTGTCAGCATCACTGTTGTAGTCTAATCCCGCCGTGGGTGCCATCAGTTTCTGAGGCCCAGAGCCAAGAACTGGTCTCCAACACTCGGCTATGAATCATTTAGCTTAAAGAGCATTGGCATGATAGGAAGAAGTAAAAAATGCCCCAAGAAACAAACTGGTTGAAACATATACCAAAGTATGCACCAGTTAGAGTATATCTCTTGGCTGAGAGGATATGAATTTAATTTGAAACTCATCAAATATGACATTTAGAAAATCACAACAAATGTTTTTTCCTTCATGTATTGACTGATTTTGATTTTTTGTCGTGAAGAAGCAAGTGGTCGAGGAAATATGGAGGGTTACTGGTTAGATTGAGGGAGGAGGATGCATTGCAAAGAGTAAAGTAGAGGGAGCAATTCTTATGAGTGCGAGGTAAATCCAGCCACCCTCGTAGTCGGACCTCGTAGTGACTAAACTGGATTTAAAACCTGGATTACTATTACTACTACTACTACTACTACTACTACTACTACTACTACTACTACTACTACTACTACTACTATTACTACTTCTACTACTACTACTTTCATGTAGTAGAGTTATACGAGGTACACCAAGCTTCTATAAAGAATTTTGAATTTTTGTCCCAAAAAATTATGCTTATTTATGCTAAATTTAATTTAAAAATCACACAAAAAAAGCTTCTCCTGCTTCATTTGTCAACTGATTTAGAATTTTTTTGTTTGATCTGGAAGAGCTACATGAGGTGCACTGAACATCTGTGCGGAATTTTCAAATTTTGTCTCTGATATTACACTAATTTATGCAAAATTTATTTGCAAAGCACGAAACTAAAACTTGCATGAATTTCTTTGCCAGATGTCAGATGAGCACCATACATATATCATTTATGTGCTAGTTTCCTATTTTTGAGCAAAATCATCTCTATTCTTCAGTCAGAAAGGTTGGGAGGTCTGTTAAAGATATTGTTTAACATTGTCAAGGTTGAGTTAAAAAAAAAATCAAACTTTTGATGTCTAGAACTAGAATGGACAAGTAAATACTAGTGTTGCACGCCTCCAGGATTTTTGGGAGTCGACTAGTCACCAATTAAAAGTCGCGACTCCAACTATTTGCCGACTCTCGGTGTTCAGTTCTGTCGGCATGATCAATAGGTAAAGAGAAACACACTACAGCCTGTACAATGATTGTTCAGTATGGTAAGTTCACGTTGAAAATTATTTTTGAACTTATGTTGCTTCAACTGTGATTATGATCATTCAAAAATTGACTTTCTGTCATGACTCATAGTCCCACACATTATCATCGATGTTTGGACTGGTTTATATGGCATACATATGTGATTACATGGAGTCGATTCTTGCGTTTCTAAAGTCGGAGTCGCAACTCCTCGACGATAGTCATGACTCCGACTTTTGGTGACTTAGTTGTGCAACACTAGTAAACACCCTATAATGCAACATTTTAGAAAGATTGAGAAGATTGTTGCCATGAGCAAGATAACAATCCCACACATGAATAAAGTACTGTATCTGGTGGACTTTGTACAATAGTTTGCGCACCTAGATGCTGATGAAATAAGTTATTGTATACTTCATGTTGACGTAATACTGCACATAAATTGTCAAAATAGTATAACATGACACTGATGAGTGCACAACTGGATCTGATCAGTAGAAGGTAAATGTGGTAGCGCCCTCTTGTGTTGAAAATGAGATTGAAATTGAAATATTACCCTGTTCCTCCCGACCTTGAAGTAATAATCAAATATGATGCTGATGTGCTGAAAGTTAATCAAGTCTTCCTAAGGTGGTTATACCCATTTATACCCAGGTTTAAGAATGTAACCAGTGAGACTGTCAGATTTAGGTGTGAGTGTATTAGCTGTGTTTCACTGGTACATGTGATGTGATTTCTGAGGTGCTGGGTTGGTACTAGGTGTTAAAAATAAAATTGGTTAGTTTTGATATGTAATAACACAAAAACTATACACCAGATAATACTGGCATGAGTTTGAGTTATAGCTGAAGAGTGAACATTTTTGTTGGAGGTGGTTTCAATACGATATCAATAATCAGTTTTATGTAATTCATGCTTATTTAAAATGTCAGAGTTCAGATTTTGCTCAAAATCCAACCCCCTGTACAAAATTGAGACTGTACAGAAATCAAATGGTGTGTGTGAGAGTGTGTGCCTTGTCCACACACAATAGTAACAGACAATGGCTGTGGATAGTGAATAGTCTAGCAGTCGCTAGGCTACTAATGAATATTAATAAAGCATTTATCTATCTTGGACGTAATGAAACTGGCATACCAAAGTTTCCAACGTGTGTTATTCCACCCATTGTCCATTGCTTGAATGCTATTGTGTGGGGACTAGACACACACTCTCACACACACCATTTGATTTCTGTACAGTCTCAATTTTGTACAGGGGGTTGGATTTTTAGCAAAATTTGAACTCTAACATTTTAAATAAGCATGAATTACATAAAACTGATTATTGATATCGTATTGAAACCACCTCCAACAACCTCCAACCTCCACTCTTCAGCTATAACTCGTACTCATGACAGTATTATCTGGTGTATAGTTTTTGTGTTATTACATATCAAAATTAACCAATTTTATTTTTAACACCTAGTATTTCATCACAGTATCTGTATCAGTGCGCTGATGTACATCCCTGGTACGTTAGTAACTTGTAACATACTGTCTGCTGCCCTGGTACATTAGTAACACTTGACAGCACACTGTACAAAGAACTAATGCACTGCTAAAGTGAAAACACTGTATTGCAGACCCATAAAGCAATAAATGCATGGTTTGGAGTTTGTTCATTCGCGCAATTTTGCTCCCGAAATGGCAAACAGCCCCCGAAATGTGTAAAAGAGCCCCCGTAAATTGCTGTAGGGTTCAAAACAAAACAGTATCGGGAAAGCACTGAAAGAGGAAGAGTAGCCATGAAATGGAAATTTTAATTTTTTTCCTGCCAAGAAGGTGCTTTTCACTTGCACAATTTTTTGAGACATGCTATATATGGTGTAATGTATCTTGCTGATGGGATTGCAGGCTTCAACCTTAAAGCCCAAGCTTTATTTTGGGGATTTTCTTTGTTATTGAAAGCTTTTATCCCCAAAGTCATAACCCTGCAATAATAGATCTGAATGTCTTTAATTTTTTTTTTTTTTATTTGCTTAATGAAAAATTCGCAGGGGACCCCCCGAATTTTCGACAATTATTTTACATGATACGCACCCCGCCCCCCCCCCCCCCCCCCCCCCCCCCCCCCCCCTTCAATAGGCTTTAGGTTGCATGTGTTATACCTGTCATCTGAAAAGAGCAAGACTTGCTCTTTCAGCTTGAGTATAATCATATTACCTTCTTTTTGTCTTATTTTTTTTTTAATTAATTAATGTGAAAAATCTCTGTGGGGGGGGGACCCCTGAGGATAATATTTTTTACATTATAGCCATCTAAAGGGTTAAATAGGTCTATATACTATACCTCATCTGAAAGACAGAGTCATGCCTCTTTCAGATGAGGTTACCTCCCACACTCCGTAACCTTTAAAGCATTTTTCAACCCTTTGGATGCGTTATATATAAAATATATTAGATTCTCGAAAATCTCGCGGGTCCCCCCCCCCCCCTCCTGAGATTTTCATGTAACTAATTAAAAAACTAAAGACATTCAGAATTCTATTATATGCAGGGTTATATGACTTTGGGGCTAAACTTCTCAAATAACAAAAAAATCCCAAACTTAAACTTCGGCTTTAACTTTCTTTTCTTGGTGGCCAGCGGGGCCACTGAGTTATGATTTTTTCCAATAAGTTCTAGGTGGCCGAATGGATTTTCAGGCTGGCCAAAATGTGCCATTAAAAAAACATGGATTTTAACATTAATTTAACGTCCCTGGACATTTGAATTATTTATACTCATGATATCTGCCCATCATCACCATCTCCCATTTCTTTGATAATGAAATGCTTCTTGATCATGTCATTAAAGGGAGATATTGGAGTGAGCACTCTGGAAAAGGGTGAACTCTTCAGTTTTGTGCCCATTGCGCCGTGTTGATTTTTTGAGCGCAAATCATAAAATCATGCGCTAGCTATCACGTTTGCATTTTGTGATGAAATCGTTCCGGTTGTACGTTATTCTAGCTTCGAATCGTGTGATAATTCCTAGTGGCCAGCCGGGCCACTTGATATGGCTTATTTTCGATTTTCAGATGGCCCGATTGGATTTCAGTGGCCAATGGCACCCGGGCCACTGCTAATTTCGAGCCCTGGATTGTTTAGAAATTGTCAGATTATGACAGTATGGTGACAGTGCTTCATTGTCAGCTGACCGCGCCTCCAGGGAGGTGGTGGGAGTAACAATAGCCATCGTGACTGGATGACTGTAGGATGACAGGGGAATGTGTGTGAGGTTCACAGACCACAAGGGTGTCACCAGGAAGTTATGCAATTACATCTGGGTGTGATTCATGCACATCACAGAAGTTAACCAACACCCAAGAGGAGACTAGTTTATGGACCGTACAAAACCTTGTTGGTTGTGTTTCTGAAAAGAGGGTCTGAACACACTGTGCTGTAGACTACTACTTCTATATGCCGTGGGTTATACGTGCATGTGGACTTTTGAGGCAGATACCCCTCCCTTCCCCCCTCCCCGAAAAAAAATAAACAAATTAAAAACAAGTGATAAAGAACAATAAATTGAATAGAAATAATGAAACGGTTATTTTCTTCAAGTTTGTGCAAATGTGAAAGATGAAAAAGTCCATATGAATACCAAGTCTTGGTTTCTGAGTCTTTTCATGTGGAACTTTTACTTAAATATATGACAGGCCATAGTTGTAGCCTGGATTTTTTGAGAATGTGGGATGGGGT
>JZLH01S0327770.1:0-16492 GCA_001188425.1 Eucidaris tribuloides | reverse complement strand
CAGTAGGTCAGCTACCGTCGGTAGCTGACCTACTGCTTACAAGGTACGTATATATATATATATATATGCATACATGAATTTATATATATATGTATACATGTATTCATATATATATATATGTGTATACATGAATTTATTTCAGATAAAAACAAAGTCCACGTGTTGGAACGATTATAAAAACAGAAAAAAAAATTTAGTAAGACCAACATAATTCATTATAATCCAAATTTTCTTTCTTTTCTTCCTTCTTCAGGGGAAATATACAAAATAGATACGACTCGATGATATTAGCACAGAGATCAAACACATATAATAACATTTTCGCACTTTTACATCAAAATATTTCATTTTCTATTTTTCTCGGGAATTGGGACATTTTGTTGGTACAAGATGACGTGGTTCTCTTTTCCACTACTGACGACATGACGTTTATGAAAATATGACTGACAAAAATTACCGGCAAAGCACCGTCAACCTATAATCTTGGTCATTGTGCGAGCAAGCAGAGCGAGTGAGTTTGAAAATTTTGCGTTTTTACACTTCAAAAAGTGTCAGTTCTTGGCTTATTTTCGCGTTACTTTTAATTGAGACATTTTGCCGGTACAAGATGTCATGGGTGACGGTCTACATGTACTGATAAAATGTTAAATGTACCGACAAAACTCGGTATATGCATTATGGGGGGATGCTCCACCCCCTGTCCCCCTTTCCTCTGGCTACGTCAGTGATGCTACGGTCATAAATGAAAGCGGCAACCACCCGATTTATAGCCTGCTTGGGCGCCGCCGGAATTTAGGCATCGCCCAACGATGTTTGGAGAAGTTCAGCGGGCTGCAAAGCCTCAACGATGCGCACGCGGATGCTTGCCGATTTCCTGTCAGTCGCTGCTCAGTTTGGGGTGAAGAATTGGCAAAATCGAGGGAGCATCTCCGCGCGGCGACCAGGCAGTACCCAACTGACGACTAACCGATTCCTGGGGCCGATTTCACTAACGTCTGAAATTCATCGCAAACGGCGATATTCATCGCAAACAGCAATGTCCATCGCTATTTGCGATGAATATCGAGTTGAGCGATTTCACTAACAGTTAGCGATGAATATGTTCATCGCTAACTGTTAGTTAGCGATGAATATTTTGCGAGTGCTCATTAGCACTCGCAAAATAGTCATATCCATCGCAAAAGACAATATTCAGCGCGATGCACCCCCGGAATGCGCCATTTCCTCACGAGTTATCCCGATCATAATAGCGTTATTATTACTCTTGTTGTTGTTGTTGTTATTATTATCATTATTATTATTATTATTATTATTATCATTATTATTATCATCATCATTATACCCTTAGCTGTATTATTTTTTATTGTGTGTATTATGTGGGCATGTGGGTGTACGGTATGCCCGGGTGTATGTACGGTGTGTCTGTGTGTGCATGTGTATGTGTCATTGTGTGTTTGTCTATGTGGCTGTGTGTTGGTGTGTGTGTGTGTGTGTGTGTGTGTGTGTGTGTGTGTGTGTGTGTGTGTTGTGTGTGTGTGTGTCTGTGTATGTGTGTGTGTGTGTGTGTGTGTGTGTGTGTGTGCGTGTGTGTGTGTGTGTGTCTGTGTGTGTCTGATTGTGTCTTTTGTGAGTGTCGCTCTGTGTGTTTATGACGGTGAGGTGGTGTCTGTCCATCTGTTTGTATGTGTGAAGTGACCAACTAGGACAATGGATTTACCCAAATAATCTCTACAGACCTATAGGGCCTACAGGATTTCTTTCAGGATTTCTGATTTTTTTTTTTTGGAGAAAATTGCCAGAAAATGATTAGATATATCAAAACCCCCTCCTCTCCATCAATATACTCCCCCCTATGGAATTAAGGTCATTTCCCCGTACGTATCCCCTAATCTATGGATGCATGGCTAAAATGCCCTTCGGTAGGGGGTTTCCCCTACGAGTAGCAGCCTTGACCTCATAATTTTGCGATCGGGCTCGTCCATGAATATTAAAGGTATTTTTTGTCGTCGCTAACTGCGATGGTTTTAATGAAATCCAAATTCATCGCAAACGAAGTTAGCGATGACGTTGCGATGGATTTGGATTTGCGATCAATTTGGCGATGATCGCTAAAATCGATGTTAGTGAAATCGGCCCCAGGACGGTCTCCCACCGGTCATGGAGCGATTTGGAGGTCTCCCAACGGCCATCGGGCGACTTTCAAGAAATCGGCCGGTGGCCCGCCTGTGATCGGTAGGGCCCTCCGGGAATTTCTTTCACAGGCAACGTGGTTATATTTATGTGGTTTCCCGGTGGCCATTAACAATACAGTTTTTTTGCACCTTGGTTTTCTCCTGTGATTTTGGTTTTTTATTCAATGAAACTGTAAAAATGCATGTAGCCTTTTTGAAAACTTTTTGAAAACAGGGTGCGACCGGATAGCGACCGCTCGGCAGCCTTTAATTAAGCGGCTTCGATTTTTTAATTGAATTGAATTGAATTGTTTTATTTCGGTATCTTCCGTACAATTTTGACAAATGAAAAAAGAAATCACATTACAACATTAATGTATTATAATAGCATATCGACGTTTACACATTATTATCACATGCTCGAATAAGCATATTTAATATAATTTGGTTTACAATATTTACATGATATACACATGGAAACACAGGAGGCCCCTATCATAAGGCAAGCTTAATTGTAGATAGAGGCCTCAAAAAGGAAAACAAATCCGTTTGTGTATAGAGTAAATAAAAGTAAAGAAGAAGAACGGTAAAAAGAAAAGAAGAAACAATGTGCAAGAAAAAAAAAACAGACATAGGTGTGTGTGCGGGCGTGTGTGTAAGACTACGTACGCGTGTGCGTGACCTAAATCGTTCGACTGGTATCTACGTCTCATTTAATATATGTAGTATCCTAACAACAACTGAAAATATCATGGTTAGATACAATTTCTTTATTGTACAAAGGAAATATAATAAGCTGTAAATAAATAAATACTGTCAAAATCCCTTTAATCAATCGGCGGAGGAAATGGAGTAACACCCATGTTATAATGTGAGAAAATAAAAGAATAATGAAGTCCATTTAATTTGATTGTGATCAATACAAATAATAAACTGGTTGATGCGGTATGATTCATTAATAAAGTACTAAGACTGTGGGTATTGATTATTATGATTCTATTAAATAATACTAATAATAATGATAATAATAATAATAATAATAATAATAACAATAATAATAATAATAATATATACATACGTTACTTGTTTAGTACAGGTAGTCTGAGGTTCTACGACTCCTGAAAAAGCCAGGAGATACAGAGTAATGGTAAGCCAGGTCAGCCTCATGTTTTACACCAATGGTTCATCGCCAAGAAAACCTGCCACAAACAAATAATTTAAAAAAAAATCATGATTGCTAAGTAAACAATTCAAACGTGACTGCACACGATGTGAAATCAGGCTGAACTGTTTGATGATGTAAGGAATTGAAACGGTTGAGAGTGTTCCACAATACGGGGACCTTTTATATCTCTGTTGTGTAGGCTATTGAAAGCACGATGTTTCTTTGAACATGTTCCCTTTTATCGGAAAAAATCAAATGCTGCCCATTTCATTCCACAAAAGAGGACTTGGAGATGCCATAGACGTTGCGTAAATGTGAATTACAAGAACTAAGAAAAACAACGACGAAACCCACCGTATATTACAACAATGATTGCATTACTGCCACGAAATAAATTTGGGACCTCCATTTTTGTAAAGAATATCTTCAACCGATATAGAAACAAATGGTAACAAGTTCTTCTATACCTCAACGTATTTTTAACACCTAGTATGCCTACATACAATACAACTGCCAATGTTAAAACAGATGTATTTTTACAAGGTTTTTTTAATACTTTGCAAAAATATAAAAACCAGTTTCTTTTCCATTTCAGAACTTCATGGACTAGTATGATCACACAAATACCCCTAGTTGTTCTACAAACTGAACATGTAATTAAGGTGTTCCCTTCTTGAGAGCCAAGAAAGTACAACAAATCGCGACTGAGTATTCGATAGGCATTCCTCTTCTCAACGATAGTCATTAGCAGACAGGCTCCAAGAATTGCCAAGACTAATGGGGGACCTATGCATTGGATAATACAGTAGGAATCCCTCAATGTATATATATATATATATATATATATATATATATAACACTACGGATAATATCTATAATGGTGAAAACATCATCTTTTATCAAAACCTCCACAAAACATTAATGAACAAAAGCTTATCCTTATGGTATTTTATGAAATTATCGGACGTTGATTTAAGTCATCAGCATTAATAAAGAGTATCTATTTGTCACAATTTCCTTATATCCCCTCCAATATAATGTGAGTAAAAGTCTTACAAACAACCTAAATTAAAAAGAAAATAATATGCAATGACTCAGCATCCCACATTTCCAAATGTTTCGTAATACCACAAACATATGCTTACCTTTTGTATAAGCGCACGTAAAAACAAAGACAAATTCACAAAACAAAGCAAAAATCTTGTCAAACAGCAAAAATACAGCAAAACTCTACAAATGAAGAATACTTACTAAATATAGAAGAAATAATTACCAGACTAATATGGCCACGTCTTCTCCGACCCGGCATACCCTGTCGACTGGGGTAAACTGAAAACAAGACCCTCATACTTTAGGGTTTTTCATTGAACTTCGTCAACAGTTGCCTAATGAACCATGCACTATGTTCACATTCTGTCAACAGGGAAGTGTTCTCTCGGCTTGCGTTGTTACAACGTTCACCTATTAATATTTTGACCGTCAAAGCATCTATTGTGGAGGTTTCGCAAAAAAATGTTTATTACAGAAAGTGCATATACATTTGCCAGTAAAACATCAGTATAAACTTATAAAATTGTTCATAAAATGTATAAAGCCGGTAACATTTCCTGATCAGTAAAACTTTCAGGAAACTGTTTTCAATCAACTTGCCTGAACACACGTAGAGTCGTATTAACACAATGACAATTATCAAATAATATTGATGTCTCCTTTCCAAGTTATAATGATTTCAATTTGCCCCCTTCATATCAAAATAACCAATCGCAATCCGGTGCTGCTCTGGATTGGCACCTAAAGCCCCTTCCGTACTTCGACATTTTCTTTTTAAATCCAAATATTTGGGGGTCTATACGACTTACAAGCTTGCTTTTAATAGGCCCCATTTATATTTCCCTACATATAACCATTGTCTTTTTTGCTATTGACCATTATGTAATAGTTTGCATCAGTATACCGGCTTTGTTTATGTCAAAGTTTGACTATGTTTGATTTACTATTGTTTTAATTTTGTATGTTGTTGAACAGAAATATGAATAAATTGAATTCAAAATTAATTTGAAAATACCGTATCAACACCAGATTGACTCAAATTTGCATTGTGTCCACTCACCACAATGCAATTTTTACCCACCTTCTCGTTCTCCAGTATATGGAATTCAAATAACGCTTGCACCAGAAGTGAATCAAAACGACCTTTGTCTTAAATATATTGTAAGTTTTGAAAAGGCATTCTTGTACAACCTTTTACCGGTATGTGTTTCTTTCACAGCTAAACAACATTACTGATTACGAACCAATCTTTATCACCAATGCTGGATATGTTGGTGATATTGTTTTATTGAAGCAGAAAATTGGATGACAAACGCGGTAGTGGGATAAAATATTTCCCAGCCCCTGATTTTCTTTAATTTTATTTTTTGACGGTTGGTTGAACCTTACTATTTATTTTTATATCATCCATTCGATCTAGGAGCTTATTAAGTTTCCACAATACTCAAATGACTGCAGAGGGTGCCTAGCATTTAAACATTATTAGAAAGTGATGGCAAAATGCATTAAGAAAATGTGTGTTTAGATTATTGACACCTAGTGTTTAGAAATTGGACAGCGATGTTTAGTGATTTGACACATTGGCCCGTATTCTGAAGTCAAGCTTAAATTTAAACCCTAGTCTAAGTGTAGTTTAAATATCCGAGGTCGAGTCTAACTATCCAAATTCCTCACATTGTGTTTCTGAACTGTGAGTTAGACTCGAGTCTAAGTCGGGTTTAATTTGCATGTATATTTTAGACTGGGTGTACACCTAGTTTAAGTCTGGTTTAACTCACTTTCAAAATGGCAATTGTGCCTACATGGCGACATTTAAGACGTTTAAATGCAACTGTTATTGCACACAGGCCGTCTCAGAAAAAATCCACACTGCGCGTCGCATTTTGTTGGCATGAATGATACTGATACGTACGTAGCTTGCCGTTCGTCGGCCTACTACTCTGTTACTGAGCAGTCGTTGCTGCACTGGTGCGAGGCCCCGTACGAAAGTGCAATTACCGCCACTACTATAGACGAAATTACTCAAATTTATTGGTAATGAAGGTTCAAAGTACAATCTGAACCAACAAACCAATACTTAAAATAAAATCTTTGCGTGTTAAATTGGGTACAAATCTCAACATTTTCCCATTATTGCCCACTGCACACGTCGTCCAATAGTCATAACACACTGACACTCGCACCCGCACCGCGAGGCTAGTGCTATAATGGCACAAAATATAATTATATGAAAGGACGTTCAACTCACCCTGTGATCAGAACGATATATTGAGGAGTCTTGTTTCTTCTCCTAGTCTTCCTTAATTAATAAGTCAGGTGTCTGGATTTTATAGTTTATACGGAATTTCTAAACTTTCTTGCTCGTTTTCTTGAGCGCCTGCTCAGGCTGATTTGCACACGACGGTCGGATATTTGTGCGCGTATTGAATGCGCGCTGCATGTTTGGTAAAATATTCTCAATTCAAGACAATTACCTTTTGTAAACGTTGTGAGGACTTACCTACTTTTGATTTACAAAAGCAAATTACATTCTGCTATGTTGTTATTCATTGTTAAAGGTATTGGCTAACATTTACCACAGTTAAAAAATCTGAGCCACATGATTCCCCATGCTACCAGTGTCTTTGATGAGGTCTAAAAATGAAGCCCTGAAAAAATTGTATTTCAAAATGATTACTAAGTGCTTTAAAAAAGTGAAAATCGTAAGTTGACCAGATTCACTTGCCCATTTCCTCCCATAGACTTACTGTGTGTACACCTTGGTTAATAAAACTCGCCCCGAGTTTTATTGTTATTCATGTATAACTTGCCATTGGCAGTGCAACTTTCCAAACTTTTGTATTCTAGGGTGTTTATTTGGCCATTTGAACACTACTCTGTAGCTCAGATATCAAAGTTTGAAAATTTTTCAAACTGAAGCTCCACAATGTTAGCCTATCACTTTAAGACAATTCAGTTATATAAAATAGTGCGAGTCTGGCAATATTTTCATAGGTTTACTACAAAATAATTGCAGAAACAACTAAAATGCATCTAGCTGCTATCGATCACAATCGATAGCAAAAGTTAAACCTCGGTCTAACTAAACCCGACTTTCAGAAACAGAAATGGAGTAAAACCTAAGTTAGACCGGAGTTCGGGTTTAAGTCAGATCTAACTAAACTCGAGTCTAAATTTAGACTGAAGGTATTTCAACCCTACTTCAAAATACGGGCCATTATGTTTAGCCTCTAAACATGTTTACAATATTTGGAATTGTTGTTTACTCGGTTTGTACAGGTTTCACAGTGTATGAATATCGGGCTATTTATAGATATTGGCATGCAGATTCAATACTGAGCAGCGTTATGAAATGTATGGATGAAGGCTGATCGAATAGCAAAATCTGTTGAGACAGATATTGTCTAATCTGGCGTCATGACAAAATGAATCATTTTGGTGATTTATATCAAGAGGCAATGATGACAATGTCAAAGAAGCGTGACCTGCTTCCTCATTTTCTGCCTGTTCACTGTATGCACCACCACCCCAAACACCTGCGTGCCACCTTTTTTTCGGCGGACCAGAATTGGGGCAAAGTACTGGCAATAAAATGTTTAAGTCGCTGTATCGTCGAAAGCATGATCTCCAGCAAATTAATAATTCATTTTATGCACTTTACATTGATACAAGATAAATTAAGATTTTTTTTTCAATTGTCAAAATTATTGGGGCAAAATGCCCCAATAATGTTACCTCCTTCCTTTCAATTGGGGCGGCTGTCCCTTGCCCCCACCCCGACCCCGATCGACGCCCCTGCCATTTTTTTTAAAGAAGTTTCTGTCTATTTAGTGTGATAGCGCTACGGTGTCCTGCATAGTGACCGAAACACAATTCATGAAGTACTGCTGAATTTTGGATTATACGTTGAAATTTAAACACTACCAATACGGGAGCGAGATTGGATACCAGTCTGTTTTCAAAAGTTTGGTTACAGTATTATTCATGCAAATTATTTTTTCTGCGTGTGACTCGAGCGGAAAGCTAATTTCTAATTTAAGTGTCCGACCACGAAACCGAAATAAGAAACAACACTGCAACTATTTCCATTCACACAAGTCCGATAATCAATATCTAAACACCGTTCACCCCCCAAAATTAAAAGGAATCGTATTGAAATTACTCGTATTTTAGTTACAATATAAAAACAGGGAAACCGTTTGCCCGTCAGTTACCCGTTTCAGGTGATCAAACAAGGTGATATCATATTCCAAACAGCCTGTAGAAACAAAATGTGTTTATGTCTTTTCCTCTTGTGAAGGTCTTCAAGTATGCAAAACTTCATGCCTATATTTCAAAACCGTATTTTGTTTATAAAAAGTATATTATCAACCATTTTTTTCACTTACCTATACTTTAACTCTTGAATTACTGTGAATTCAACCTGTCTTACTCATTATTTCAGTACTCGATGCACTATTAAATAACCGGCAAATATCCTACTGACTTCACAACTTAAGACAAACGTGTTCCCCGACAAAATATGACAGAGAATGATCGCGTTCAAATGTACTCGCTAAGGTTAACATGGTTAACTCAGTGCCATTTCATGTTTTCGGTGGCTGTGAATGTGTGTGTGGTTGTGTTGATCTTTTGTATGTATGTAATTATAGCAACAGCTATCCCTGGATTTACCTGGATTGATTCAGTGGCGGAGCCAGGACCATTTAAACTGGGATTCTAGGGGAGGGGGCCGACGAATTTTCTTCGAATGACACAAAAATTTATTTGAACAATGTGGGCGCTATATATAAAATTTGTTGAGAACTATAGAAACGAGAGAAAATGGGGTGTTGTCATGGAGATAGGTGGAAACTGTAAGATTGTCTCACTCAAATCCTGTAAACTTCCTCATCACATTTTAATACCAGCAAATATATGATAGTAGCATTATCTGCCATGACAGTCATGTCGAAAGTGTTATAAGTACAATACGTAAAATGTACATGAAAATAATGAACATATGGCTCATCACTGCAGGGTTGAGCAAAATTTGCATTTTCACCTTCGAGTATGTACATTTTACAAATTTAATGGTATTAAACTAATCCGTAATTCATTCACTTTCAATTTGTGACCTTGCCTAAAAATGTTGGCTTTTCCGAAAGGGAAGTAAAGTTGCAAAACTTGCAGTTACCTCTAGATCATGGAATGGTCACACATCAATCGTTTGAATTTTCATTTGTTTTATTCTTTCTGATGCCGATCAACAGTGTCACCCCTTGCCTCCTCAGCCTCCCCGACTACGCTTATAGTTTCAGAAAAAAGTTTGTTGTATGTTCGCCCCGATTTTTTCCAGATGACTGATATTGGCAATTAACTAGGATGACTGTGCAGAACTGCCTTTTCATAAACATCGCACAAACACGGCACAGTACATGTTACAGAACTATTTTTAACTTTTCATTTTTTTGAGGATTGAATAGAAGTTTTTATACAATGCAATGTCATAACAAAAAGGTTTCCATATTGTTCACGGTGTCATGTCTTCTACAATGGCGTCTAAAAGGAATGTTTATGTACAAAGTGATGTAAGTAATCAAAAGATATACAGTGTGAGTCAAAAAAAGTTAACCGCTAGATAATTGCTCATTGTTTTAAAATTCAGCTTTGAACAAAATGTTATCATGCATGTTTGAAAAGGGTATTTTATCCTAAATCATTTGATACCATTTTTGTGTGGTTTGTGTTCATGCTTGGATGAACATGAGGCATTGTTTGCGAGGGTGCAAAAATTGATTTGCGCCAAAGTAATGATTATGTGATGTTTGAATTAAACAATTAGGATTGGGGTTTTAATTCGGTCTTTGCAGATCAAAGAAACATCTCTTACAGAATTTATCATGCTACTCATATCGAAATACAGTCACACACACGCGCGCGCGCACACAAACAAACACACACACAGTTACGCACACACAAACACACACACACACACACACACACGCGCAAACATTTAGCAAATGCAAAGTGAGTTTTTTTTAGAAGCAGTCACTCGCGTGCAAAAGGAACACACGCACACACACACAAAGCAAACAGGCAGACACACACACGCACACACACGCACGCACACACACACACACACACACACACACACACACACACACACACACACACACACACACACACACACACAACACACACACACACACACACACACACACACACACACGACACACACACACACACACACACACACACACACACACACACACACACACACACACACACACACACACACACACACACACACACACACACACATAGCATAATAATGCAGACCAGCCGAGTCTTTAGAGAGAAACAATGATGTTAATGCACTAAACTTTCATTATGGCATAATGATTAAATGTAAATTTCCATTTTTATAATTCCTCATAACGTTAATACTTAGATTTAAATACTTAACCACATAACTTATGTAGCCAAACACCGTCTTAATACACGACAGTGAGAGAGAATAAAAGAATTGTATGTGTGTGTATGTGTGTGTGTTTGTGGCTGTGTGTGTGTGCGTGTGTGTGTCTGCCTGTTTGCCTTTGTGTGTGTGCGTGTGTTCCTTTTGCGCGCGCGTGTGTGACTGCCTTTTGCTATGTGTGTGTGTGTGTGTGTGTGTGTGTGTGTGTGTGTGTGTGTGTGTGTGTGTGTGTGTGTGTGTGAGTGTGTGTGCGTGCGTGCGTCTGCCTGTTTGCCTTTGTGTGTCTGCCTGTTGTCCTTTGTGTGTGTGCGTGTGTTCCTTTGCGCGCGCGTGTGTGCTGCCTTGCTGTGTGTGTGTGTGTGTGTGTGTGTGTGTGTGTGTGTGTGTGTGTGTGTGTGTGTGTGTGTGTGTGTGTGTGTGTGTGTGTGTGTGTGTGTGTGTGTGTGTGTGTGTGTGTGTGTGTGTGTGTGTGTGCCCACGCGCACGCGCACGTGTGAGTGTGTTTCGATATGTGTAGCATGATAAATTCTGTAAGGGATAATTCTTTGATCTGCAACGACCGAATTAAAACCCCAATCCCAATTGTTTAATTCAAACATCACATAATCATTACTTTGGCGCAAATCAATTTTTGCACCCTCGCAAACAATGCCTCATGTTCATCCAAGCATGAACACAAACAACACAAAAATGATATCAATTGATTCAGGATAAAACACTCTTTCCAAACATATATGATAACATTTTGTTCAAAGCTGGATTTTAAAAACAATGAGCAATTATCTAGCGGTTAACTTTTTTTGACTCACACTGTAGTTCTAGAGCACGCTTACAACAAAGTGCACCACTAGTAGTCTGTTTCCTGATGAAAGGTCGCTTTCCTTTGGATTATAATGTGAGGCTAAAATTAATGGTAACGCTTCACGCAATTTCGAGGGTGTTCGTGAGAAGGGTCTGTTGTGTGTCTGTGTATCTGTCCGTGTGCCCGCCTGTGTGTCAACCGTTTTGATACAGATTGTCTTATGCGTATCTATTTAACACTTTATGAATCAAGTGCATACGGCGGTGTGCCTATGTAAAGTGGAACAGGGATGATATTGTAAAGGTCAAAACTTAGAAATTATAATTTAGAAGGAAATCTCATACAAAAAATAAACCATGTGCATCCGCGACAATTACACACGCATATGCCACATACAAATATTTTATGTATTACAGATGGTTATAGAGATGTGTGCAAAAGTTTGACCCCCCCCCCAAAAAAAAGAGGAAATATCCATGCAGAAACGCATATCGCGGTTTTGTGAAGGTACATGTATTATTTGGTTCAAAAAGAAATCAAAGTTCATCTTTTAAAATCACAAACACTGTACATGACGTGATTGAGTAATATTATAAAAATATTTTTGTAAATGACTGTTTAGTACCTTATTTGTTAATATGTTTTTGATCATACAGTTATGTGAATGTTTTTTTTTGTAAATGATTGTTAAGTATCTTGTTTGTAAATATATTTTCAATCATGACTTTCAGGGCCTAATGGTACTCACTAAAGGTATTGGCTAACATTTACCACAGTAAAAAAATCTCGAGCCGCATGATTCCGCCTGCTACTTCATGTCTTTGACTGAGGTGCTAAAAATGAGCCTGAATGAAAATTTATTCAAATATGCGATTATTTAGTGCCCTTTAAAAAAAGTGAAAATCGTATAGTTGACCAGATTCACTTGCCATGTTCTCCATAGACTTACTGTCGTGTACACCAAGGTTAATAAACTCGCCCCGAGTTTTATTGTTTAGATTCATGTATAACTTGCCTTGGCAGTGTAACTTTCCAAACTTTTGCATTCATAGGTGTTTATTTGCAAATTTGAAACACTAAACTTTGTAGCTCAATATCAAATGTTTGGAAATATTATTGCGTGATCCGCGTAAACGGCGGATAGATTTCGTCAGAATTTTTTTCCTTATTTCAATGTTTCTTCTGCGTCATTTTTGGGACGCGATATCCCAAGAAACGAAGACGCGCAATAGTCTTGTAAACTTAGGCATAGTATATCCCACGTCACAAAATCTCGACATGGTTATCTGGTCAATGTGATAGATCATCTATGACGTCATTTATGACGTCAAAAGCCAAAAGTTAGACTTAGCCTACATTTGCGATATCTCAAGCCGGCGGTCGACTAAAACAACGAAATTTGGCAAAGGTCAAGTTCAGGTCAAGGGTCAACTTTTGGACCATATCTCGTGCGCGTGCGCGTCACGACGGGCGCGTAAAATGCAAAAATGCTCCAAATCACTTCTTGTTGACAGATCTATACGTTTCAGGTCATTTGGAGCGTTTTTTCGTGCGCACCCCTTTCCAGACCGAATACCATCGTTTTTTCGATGGTTTTGGATGTCTGACTGAATTCTCCATCGATTAAAACCCTTTCCCGACCAGCCGGACCCACAATATCGCTTACAAGTCTCAAAAACGTAAATGCGCGCGCATTGCGCGCGTAGTCAATATTACGGCATTTTTAAATCGCTCATAACTCTCTAGAATTAACGGTGATCCCTACTTTTTATTGCTTATTCTGATAGACTGAGATGCGTAAATAAGGTTTCAAGTAACACTTTTCATGACAAATTGTTCTGACGTCATCTATGACGTCAGAAAGAAAAATCGTATTCTGCGCATATTTCATGACAGGAGTCGAGTAAGATAACCAAACTTTGTACACAGTAACTTCAGGTCAAAGGTCATCTTTGGTGCTAATCGTAAGTGCGTGCGCGTCGGGATGTACGCGTACGCGTACGTCGAATGTTGAATTAGTGTTTGATGGAGAATTTAAATTGATGAGGGACATATTTCAGCAAGTAATGATACTTGGTATAAATTGTTTGTCACATTTTGCTTAGATTTAATGATTCGAGCGTTTACCAGGGCCCTGGGAACGATTTTTTCACTGGGCATGCAGAGATATATATTTTCGCGGCCCCCCAAAATTTTGTCGCGGCCAAAACAATTTTTTACGGCCAAATTCGCGGCCAAATCAACAGTGAAAAGTCATCAGGTGGGGGGGGGGGGGGGGGGTTGTTGCCGCGAAAATTTTCGCGGCCCAAAAATTTTTTCACGCCAAATCGCGGCCAATAATTTGACTGACCAATTCGCTGGCAAATCTCAACAGCTGAAAAGCGCTCCTGCGCCAATTTGAAGAAAAATAGACATACACGTGTTTTGCAGGGGGCTGCGCACCCCCTAAAATTTCTGGCGGGCTGCTTCAGCACCCCCAGCACCCCCGCTTCCAGGGCGCAATGGCGTTACGCTGGTTTAAATTGAAGCTCCACAATGTTAGCCTATCACTTGGGATTAATGTCGTCTAGTCAAAAGCGACTACTATTCATAAGGACATGGTTCATAAGGACGTTATTCATAACGTGTAATTTTCACTATACTGAAGCGGTCGCTATTCAGTAAAGCGAAAATAGGGTCATTATTCCATAAACTCATAAAGACCATTAATTCATAGGGATTGCTATTCATAATATAAGAACAGGGTCCGCTTATTCATAATCGAGAAAAGGGGTCATTACTTATTAAGGACCGCTATTTATTAAGTCGTCATGAGCGGTCATTATACATAATAAGTCTAAGGGTGCGCTATTCATAATACAAAAATCGGGGTCGTAAATCCATAAAGGGTGCCTACTCATAATGAAAAAGAGCGGTCGCTATTCATAATAGAAGAAGAGGGTCAGTATATCACGAAAGGTCAATATCATAAGGGTTGTTATTCATAATCGAAAAAAAAGGCTTCGCTAATTCATAATACGAAAATCAAGGGTAACCTATTCCATAAAGGTCAATATTTCATAAGGATCGCTATTCATAATCGAAAGAAGAGGGGTCCGCTATTCATAATCAAAAAAAGATAGGGTCCGCATATTCATAAATCGAAGAAAGAAGGTCGCTATTCAATAATTAAAAAAGACGGTCGCCGTATCATAATCAAAGAAGAGTGTCGTTATTCATAAATCGAACAATAGAAGGGTCGTATTACATAACCAAAGAGGTCGCTATTCATAATCAATGGAAGGGGTCGTATTCATAATCGAACAAGAGGGTCGCTATTCATAATCAAAAGAAGAGGTTCCTTATTTCATAATGACATAAGAGGGTTGCTATTTTCATAATGAATAAGGGTCGCTATTCAATAATCAAATAAACGAGGGTCGCTAGTCCATAATCAAATAAGAGGGTCGACTATTCATTAATGACATAAGAGGGTTGCCTATTCAATAATGACATAAAGAGGGTTCGCCTATTCATAATCCAAATAAGAGGGTCGCTAGTCATAATCAAATAAGAGGGTCGCTATTCATAATGACATAGAGGGGCTTGCTATTCGATAATGACATAAGGGGTCGCCTATGTCATAATCAAATAAGAAGGGTCGCCTAGTTCATAATTCAAAGAAGAGGCGTCGCTATTCATAATGAGCATAAGAGGGTCGCTATTCATAATCAAAAAGAGGGTCGCTATTCATAATCAAAAGAGGTCGAATATTCATAAATGAAAGAAGAGGGTCGTTATTCATAATCGACCAAAAGGGTCGTCTATTTCATAATCAAAGAAGAGGCTCGCATATTCATAATCGAAAAAGAGGTTAGCTTTCATAAATCGAATAAGATGGGTCGCTATTCATAATCAAATAAGAGGGTCCTGTCATATTCAAATAAGAGGGCGTCCGCTATTCATAATCAAAAGAAGAGGTCGCTAGTCATATCGAATAAGAGGTTCGCTATTCATATCGATATAAGCAGGGTCGCTATTTCATAAGTATGGGAAGGGTTCGTTTTTAAATTTCATAATCATAAAGAGGGTCGCTATCATAAATCGTAAGAAAGAGGTATCGCTTTTCAATAATCGACTAAGAGGTCGCTATTACTTTAAATCAAAGAAAATGGTCGCTAGTCATTATCGAAGAAGGAGGGTAGCTATTCATAATCAAATAAAAGGTACTGGTATTCATTATCAAAGAAGATGGTTCGGTATTCATAATGAAGAAAGCGTACTGCTATTCATAATCAAAGAAAGGGTTCTGTATTCAGAATGAAAGAAAAGGGGTCGCTTTTCATAATCAAAGAAAGAGTTCTGTATTCTAATTTAAAAGAAAAGGGATTGCATATTCCATAATAGCATCTCCCCTGTAGTTCTGCTTTCAACAGCTGATTTCTAATCTTAGTCGCATTCAGCCGATACGTGCACTCCCCATGCAATCCCCAAGATCTGCACCTCCCTGGCCCAAAACCCGCTCTACGGCCCTGGATCAGGTAGTTTTAATAGTGGAACAGCCTAACATGTTGATTTTATCATTTCAAGCGGAAAAGTGTCGAATTGTTTTAAATCTCTTCGCTTCCCTCGCTGTAGGCCTAACTGGTACGCGGAACAGATATTCCCAAAAACGGCCTGGCAAGTAGTGAAGTTCGTGCAACCCACACTACATCTCAATTTTGAACCGATTAGGATGGTAGAATAGACCCTATAGAACGACCCTAGCCGTACCTTGTATAGTAAATTGTGGTATACGGTTACAGGCCTTTTGTAGCTTAAAGGAACACTTCGCCAAAAAAATATCGAAAATAAAGAATTTAGTCGAT
>JZLH01S0327754.1:209673-219852 GCA_001188425.1 Eucidaris tribuloides | reverse complement strand
AGTTTTTTTCCGCAATAAACTTTTATATATTTTGTCGTGCCACTCCGGCCCTGCGCGGTGGCAGCGCAGGAGCTGCAGCTACACTTGTCACGATTGCGAATGCGGGAGCGAATGTCAAATATCTGGCTAATTTCGTGTCGCCGATTTATCATCGGCAGATATTAGTTGGGAATAATGAAATTAAATTGTTTGCTATAAAATGACCGAGTGTGAATTCTGGGTTAGCAACAAATTACGCCCGACGCTATATTATTCCACGAGCTTTCGGAACTCTTGCTTCATATAGGTAAAGAACACACTGCTTGTCAAGCTTCGTTGTGTGGCTACATTGGATAGCGCGCATGTTTATTGCGCGTGTGACCCGGGGTTCGAATCCCACGCTACATTTCTAGTTTCAAAATATTTTTTTTTACTTTTTTTTATTTATTAATGTCTTGGAGGGGAATACACACTATTCTGTATGGTAAGCAGACGTTAGCTACTTACGTGTATTTATATGAAAGTAGTTTATAAAACAAATATGTACGGCCTTCATTCGAGGCTCTAGATTAAAACTATGGTCCCTCGGTGACTGCAATAGAACTATTTTGCTTCGGGGCTACGCCCCTCAGCAAAATAGTTCTATTGCAATCACCTCGGGCCCTATAGTTTTAACTAGAACCGCTCATGGCCGTACATAATTATTTGTATATTAACGTTGAATGGCGTACAGTACGGTACTGCTAGCGCTGGCGTAACGTACACGTAAGCTTGTCTCGTTAATGTTACTTGTTAGCGTTGAATGGCGTACAGTACGGTACTGCTAATGCTGACGTAACGTACATGTAAGCTTGTCTCGTTTATGTTACTTGTTAGGCGTAGTAGCATCGGTGTCAAAATACAGACTCACCGTACTTCTTCTGCCAGGGTATTTTCTTCTTTGTATAGTAAAATATCCATAGACTTTATCAATTTTTGAAGGACCACCTCGCACACAAGATAACATTTAAGAAATCTCTGTCCGCTACATTAGTGGCGATCTAACCGCATGGACGTGATGGAGGTCACCAATGTTTATTCGCACATGCGCAGTGATGTGGCTATACGCCGAGTGGTACAGCGCGATGCAAAATTTTTTGGGGGGAGGGGGGCGTCTGAATGTATATTTGATAATACGGCGCGAGTCTTCCGAAGGATTAAAGGAAAATGTTCACCATGACACCGAGGAAATATAAAACTATTTTAAAAACACACACATAACATTGAATTAGTCACTAAAATTGTCATTTTTAGTGTCACGGGATCAGTGGTATCAACATTATGAATGAATGAATGAATGAATGACTATATTACCTTTTTTTTGTATTCATAGATCAGCGAGGAACTGGTGGAGGAGTTGTCAGCTCTTCCTGCAGGCGAGCACATTCCTCTCCAAACCACGGGACTTACGATCACACTTAAAGGAATTACCCAGACTTCCTTCGGGTATAACTTCAAGGATAAGAGAGCCATGAATCAATTCAAGGCAGACTATAACTTGGTAAGCTGAATTAATTAAATGGATAATAATTGTACTTGGTGTCATTTTCAAACAAATTGCTGTCGTAACAAAGCAAAGTAAATGCATCATTGAATCAGAATCAGAATCACTTATAACTCAAATGGTTGTATTTTTCAGAACATTGATATATCATGATCTAAAAACATTAAAATATATTTTTACCAATTACAAATTATACACTTGATCTTAAAAAAATTACTTGTATTATCAAACTTATTTAAACAGGTTGTACAATTCTCCAAAGTGAATCCTCTCTCTTTGCAAGACTGTATGTTGCATGCCAGACAAGAGATGGTGATTTAGACAATACACTCAGCCATAAAATTATCCCTTTCCACATTCCCTTTCTCCTTCAGGACAATTACGTCTTTGATCTTATGGGCAACCAAGTTCCCTCGTGGTCCAAGCCCAGAAACGGATTTAAGCATTATGGATGGTGCTGTACTGTTGAACGTTCTTAGACCTGGGGCCGATTTCACTAACGTCAGAAATTCATCGCAAACGGCGATATTCATCGCAAACAGCGATATCCATCGCTATTTGCGATGAATATCGAGTTGAGCGATTTCACTAACAGTTAGCGTTTAATATGTTCATCGCTAGCTGTTAGTTAGCGATGAATATTTTGCGAGTGCTAATGATCACTCGCAAAATAGTCATTATCCATCGCAAAGACAAAATTCCAGCGCCGCATGCACCCGGAAGGCCCGCCATTTTCCTCACGAGTTATCCTTAACAGCGATTCATAATAGCGTTTATTTATTCACTGCTTATTATTATTATTATTATTATTTATTATATTATTATTATTATTATTATTATTATTATTATTATTATCATTATTATTATTATTAGACCTACATCTACCGGCATTGTTTATTATCATCATTATTATCATCATTATACTATTAGCTGTATTATTTTTATTGTGTGTATTATGTGGGCATGTGGGTGTATGTATGGTGTGTCTGTGTGTGCATGTGCGTGCGTCATTGTGTGTGTGTATGTGTGTGTGTGTGTGTGTGTGTGTGTGTGTATGTGTGTGTGTGTGTGTGTGTGTGTGTGTGTGTGTGTGTGTGTGTGTGTGTGTGTGTGTGTGTGTGTGTGTGTGTGTGTGTGTGTGTGTGTGTGTGTGTGTGTGTGTGTGTGTGTGTGTGTGTGTGTGTATGTGTGTGTATGTGTGTGTGTGTGTGTGTCTGTGTGTGTGTCTGTGTACGTGTGTCTATGTGCGTGTGTCTGTGTGTGTCTGATTGTGTCTTTTGTGTGTGTCACTCTGTGTGTTTATGACGGTGAGGTGGTGTCTGTCCATCTGTTTGTATGTGTGAAGTGACCAACTAGGACAATGGATTTACCCAAATAATCTCTACAGAGCTATAGGGCCTGCAGGATTTCTTTCAGGATTTCTGATATTTTTGGGGGGAGAAAATTGCCAGAAAATGTTTAGATACATCAAAAACCCCTCCCATCCATCAATATACTTCCCCCTATGGAATTAAGGTCATTTCCCCGTAGGTATCCCCTACCGTGACAATCTATGGATGCATGGCTAAAATAGCCTTCGGTAGGGGGTTTCCCCTACGAGTAGCAGCCTTGAGGTCATAATTTTGCGATCGGGCTCGTCCATTCATATTAAAAGTATTTTTTTGTCGTCGCTAATTGCGATGGTTTTAGTGAAATCCAAATTCATCGCAAACGAAGTTAGCGATGACGTTGCGATGGATTTCGATTTGCGATCAATTTGGCGATGATCGCTAAAATCGATGTTAGTGAAATCGGCCCCTGGAGGGTGAAAGATATTTGGTAACTTTTTTGCCAACCAGTTTGTCCCACAAATCAAAAGAGAGCAAAACCAGTCACAACGAGAAAATATTGTCAGAGATACTTTTACAACTGTTTAAAGGCACAAACCAGAGAAAGGCGTGCAATGGTCCTACATAATGTACATGTAGGCGTCGAGGTTTCCAACCCCATACCAAAGATCTGGCAGCAGTGTCAATCGCTTGAATAGCAACAAATTAGAATTGTTCAAACCTGTATACCTTCACGAGACCCATCCCATATAACTTCATGCAATGATGAAGCAGGATTATGCTATGTTGCTAATGCCGTCAGACAGAGCAGATATATCAAAATAATTATATAGAAACACATTCAATTTTCAAGGGTGGCATGACATAATGTTTGGAAGCTGGTATGTAGTTGTAATAACTCGTGGTCTACAACCGGATGAAAATTTTTTGGAAAGAACCGTGAATAGTCCGACATCATCATTATTTTAAAAATCTTTCATCCAAATTTGAGAACGTATCTGATGCACAAGGGAGACATTTTGTCTCGCCTGTCTAGCAGAAGTTAGACACAGATACTTCTTTTCTGGAGACGGCGGAGGCGCCGCTAAGTCTTTTATTTGTTTTTACATAATTTTTAAATTATAAGTTCATATTCCTTTAATTTGGTAAGGAGGGTTTTCAAGTATTACTAATTATTTGATTAAAACTACGATGAAAAAGTCACAGTCAAAGGTCATTTCAGGTCAACAAACTTGACTATGTTGTGGCATCAACATAAAAAATTAAAAGTTTAAATTTGAATGTTTAGCATAAATCCAAAAGTATCCATGAAATCTGTGCACACGTGTTATCAAGTTCACAAATCATGTGACACAAATTGCAAGTCACAAAGTCAAGGTCAAAGGTAATTTTGGGCTATAAACTTGGATGAAACTTATTCAATCAGAGGTAATAGCTTTTCAAATGTTACAAAAGTACATTCATATGTTCAGATTTGATATTTATATATCAAAAGTATCACAAGTCAAGCGTGCTGCCATGGCGAATTGCGTTATACAGTGTGTCCCAGGAAAAAGGAAACCGAGATTGATGAAGACATTTTTATATATTTATAACAATTATGACAAAAAAGTCGTACATAGTTGAAAAGCATATTTTCCTTTCTTTAATTTGATACCAGTCGCAGAGATTTCCGTTCACGCATGACTGAGCAAAGACAATCAGAAGGGACATAGGTATAGAATCATTTGCACGAGCAAATTTGAAATTCAAACTGTAACGCTTGAATGTATTCAGAATATCTCCGACATTGAAGGACATCATTGAAAAGCCGATTTTATCTTCTTTCATATGATACCACATTTGTGAAAAATAAGCGATGTATCAGTGAGAAAAGAAAATTTGAAAAGATGCTTGTTTTCAGAAATGTTTCAAAATGCATTCATTAACCCTGTTTTCTGGATTTGGCAGCCAGCAACCAAGAAATTACCTTGCGAACATGACTCGGAGCCTATTGTTGTGCCCGAGCAAGATATTGTGTGAAGTCAGCCGTGCGTGAACGTTATTGTTGAGCTCGCTTCAAGTTGCTCGAAATGGATTCATTCTAAATATCATGCTAAAACAGGCATGTTTTAATTGTACTCTCCGGCATAAATTATTCATTTTTTATGAGTCAGATAAAAGAAGAAATAATGAAGTTTTATGTCATGCTTTTGTTTCTTAAAAATAATTACACTTACTACCATGAAAATGCACTCAAAGATGGAATATGCGCGTGCAAGTGAAATTTTGGTAGCACTTATATCCATTGTTTTAATTCAATAATGCGTGAACGGTGAATTATAAATTATGTATCAAATAAAAGAAAAGGAACAGTGCTTTAAAATCATACCTAATTCATTGAAGAAATTATTCATTATGATAGAATATATATGCCATGAAATCCGGTTTCCTTTTTTCTGGGACACACTGTGCAGGCAAGACCACAAGGGGTGTTCCACTGGATTTTTTGGAGGGAGGGGGCGATTAGCCTTTCTGTTAAAGGATTTTTTTTAAAGGGGATAATGGCTTATTCGAATACTGATAACTGAAATATTCGCTCTATGACAGGTCTGGGAGGATAGAGAGCTAAGAGTTCTTGGTAGTGTCCCTGAACCAGGTAGCAGGAGGCAAAAAGCCTTTGATGAAGGTAGGACTTTCGTCTAATTGTGACTACAGATGTTATCAATACATGTTTACAGATTCTTTCATAACCCCCCCCCCCAAAAAAAGGGGGGGATCGTTTTTTTAATCCCCTCCGGCCTCATTCCCCATGCTTTAAAGCCCAAGTTTAGTTTTGGGGATTTTTTGTTATTTGAAAGCTTTATGCCCCAAAGTCATAACCCTGCAATAATAGATTCTGAATGTCTTTAGGTTTGGGGTGATAGAAGTAACACGCGAAACCACCTTGCTTTGGAGAACCCTGGTTCACAGACCCTAGTGGGTTCTCAATGGTATCGTGCATCTGTACATGAATCCGCGGAATGAGTATATACTCCGTGGGCACGAAAATACTGAATATTCAGAAAGAACTGGACAGAAAAGAATCAGTAAAGGATAACAAATCAAAAGATGAAGGTGGATTAGACATGTATTGAGAATGAATTAAAATTTCAATTGTGTGTTGAAACTGTACTGACGTGGAGACAAAATTGCGAAGAAAAATGGGACTCTGAGAACTACATAGAAGACTGTGGAGAAATGAGTTGATTGAGAGATCCGGCCTGGAACCAAGCTAGGATTGTTACTGGAAACAGAGTGAGTCGGAGAAAGTGCACTGCGTTCTTGTGGGACATTCTGATACGATTAAGGATAGGTCAGGTGAAGCAAGTGAGGCTGGGCACAATTTGAGTACGCAGATAACGAAGAACATTTTACTACCTTGGCGAAATTACCCTTTTGTTTCGACTTCCATGTAGGCCTACCTTTAAGACACCAATTTTGTCGAAGATATCATGGCAGGGTGAGTTTGTAGCTTTAATGGAGTGACTAGGATTTTTGTGGAGTTTGTTCGAAAGAGCGGACCACAAAAACGACAGATTAAAACAAATCATGTAAACGGTGCTGTTTATGGGATAATAATGAGCCTCATCACTTTCGTGTAACTCTATTAACGTACAGTGTAATGTTTTATTGCAGCAAAAGAAAGATTGTACGACTTGACCCGTGATATCATGAAGCAGCGACGCGCCAACCCCCCTTCTGAGGATCCGAAAGTTTTGATCGATGTTCTACTCCAGTCGAACTACCCCGAGTCGAAAATCTTCGCAGATGTATTGACGTATGTCATTGCTGGTTTTCACACCTCTGGAAATCGTGAGTATCAACTTGTTCACGCTGTTTACGTTATTTCCTTCCTCAGATAGTTCAGTTATTGCTGTCCCTGTCTCTTAGTGACACCAGGTATATTCTCTTTCTTGGGATCTAACTGCTCTGTTTCTTGGAACCTTCTGGCACCAGTAACGACACAAGTTTCAAGTTTTGATAAGAAACTATAACAAAAACCAAGCCACCGAACATTAACGAACAATACGCTGCGACAATTGTGTAATTTCAACAACTGCAACAGTCTTCAGAGTAAGTACTGGTATACTGGAGTCTGGAGCTGAAGTAGGCACTAGAATTCGAGCTAGATGTAACATTTATTTAAAGAAGCAAATATTGAGTTATATTGTTTCTTTGTGTCCATAGTGATTGCCTGGGCTCTCTACTTTCTGGCTAAAGACGAAGCGGTACAAGAAAAACTGTGTGATCACGTGACCAGCATTGTTGGAAAAACTGGGAAAATAATGCTGAACGACATTTCGGAAATGAAGTAGGTTGTTGGCGATGGTGGTGATAGGGCTCAATACTGGTGATCTCGTAATGTAAATGCATAACAGATAACTAAACTGAATATTAATTACACTGAATTAAAAACTACATTTGATAAACTCGTGTAGTTCAGTGGGGAAGATGACTTACTATCACCTGTTCGAGAAATGCGTGTCATTGGTGAATACAGATTCGTCACAAGCAGAAGACGCTATTAACTATTATTTATCCGTCATTGTGGGTTTCTTAATTCTGGTTGGTCAAATTGACGTCATGTGACTGGTGATATTTCAACTATCAGTGGAATAACACTTGAAAACTCTAGGAAGCATTTTAAAAGCCGCAGATATAGTGTAGTTCCTCAAAAACGTAGTTATTTCTTCAAAGCCGTAGGTATACTTCTGGATAAAGTGTGCGTGTGTACAAACAAATTTACCGTACGCATTTGTTTTCGTGTGCGTGAGAGACATGTTTGCGTGCTACGTCTGTATGGAGGTGTAGCAAAATTTAAGATTAATACTAAGTTAAGTTTGTTGAGTTTGAGTTAGGATTACAGTTAAAATAAGAATACGGATTAATTTAGTGGTTTATAGGTTTATGAAATTGGTACTCCGACTAACTACATGTAGAGTATGCTGATGGAATCGAGTCCCTATAAGTATCGTAAATAAAACTTAACACTTAACCAACGTGCTCTACGCAAACGTAGCAAGACAAGAGGAACTTCCCCTTTTATTTTTTCCAACTTTGTGCAGTTTTCCTGTTCGATGACGGATATAAAACAGATAATGTTCTGGCCTGAGAGTCTCTTTTTGAAACTACGGCACCCTTAGTTACGTGGACAGTTACCTACTTTCCCTCGGCGCGGAGTCCACGTAAGGCCTTTTCGGTCTCGTTCGGCGTAAATCGGGGTCATCTAGACCATGATCGGCTCATCTGCCTTGATCGACATCGTTCTGGTTACCTTCTTGAGTATTTTAACATGCCAAAAACATTCCAGAAGGGAGCCAGAGCGCGTCGTCGATTACAGCCGATCAAGGTAGATGACCCTGATTACCTTGCCGAGCTTGATGAACTGGGCCCAAGATTCGTTTGATCGGGCCTTGGATCGAGTGTGAGTGTGCGAGTGTGAACCTAGCATAACTTATGCTAGCGTTCACACTGCCGGATCTGTCAACTCGACTAGTCCCGATCAAGGCAATTTTGGGCCTGGTTCGTCAAGCCGGCAAGGTAATCGGGGTCAATCTACCTTGATCGGGATGATCGACAACGCTCTGGCTCCCTCCTCGAATGTTTTTGGCATGTTAAAAATACTCGAGTAGGTAACCAGAACGATGTCGATCAAGGCAGACGGACGCCGATCATGGTAGATTGACCGCGATTACCGGCCGAACTAGACCGAATAGGCCAAAAATTTTGCTTGATCGGGACTGATCGAGTTGACAGATCGGCAGTGTGAACCTAATCTCCCATCAATGCATATTTGTATATGAATAATAAGAAGGATTCTTCTTCTTCTTCTTCTTCTTCTTCTTCTTCTTCTTCTTCTTCTTCTGCTTCTTCTTCTTCTTCTTATTATTATTAAATATTTATTACAGATATTTAAAACAAGTTATTGATGAAACTCTCCGAGTGACCGTCATTACCCCATATACAAACAGATGCCTTGACTATGATATCACTCTAGGAGGTTACGTCATAAGTAAACGTGTAAGTACACTTTGAAGAAGCTATGCCAATAAATGAACTTAGATTTTATAAAAGATGCTGCAAAACCTTTTTGCTGTATTTCAATCTCCCTGTCTCAGGCTGCTCCTTCCCCTGTTTATGTTTGGCATCTTGCGCCCACATGGTGAAATATTTCAAGGTTATATCTAAAACGGGGTATTTGTAGACGAAGTGCCGTCATTTTTTTTTATGGTTTCATGGTTTTATTCTGTTTAGAATGTCTCAAAAGAAAAGTCATTTTGGTTTCATTACAGTGTATCTGCTGTGAATACACGCAATTATTCATTCCTTCTGTATGTACTTTTCTTACAGACACCAGTTTTCCATGCCTTAGGAGTCCCGATGCAGTCGGACAAAATCTTTCCAGATGCTCATGTGTGAGTAAACGATACGACTTTAAATTGTGTATATTTAGCTCTTGTTCCATGGATGAGGAAGGGGAATGGGGCGACACTCAATGGTTGATCTTGATTTTATATTGTTGTTGGAGGATAACAGCCATCACAGAGTAAGAATAAAGAACGTTAAGTCAAGGGTGGGTTCTTGGAGGGATGATCCCCAGGTGCAGGAAATACCGAAGTTTTGGATTTCATACATAATTATGAAGAAGAAGAAGGAGGAGGAGGAGGAAGAGGTTTTGTACCCAGGGTAGCCTCTTCAGTGACAAGCACTGTTCTCACAGATGTTCCTCCCTGCAACTATTTTTACCCCAGATTTCATTGATTCCCTATTTCACTCCTAGGTGCGGAGCAGGAATGTGTATAAATCGCCTTGCTGAAGGACTAACGTGCCCATGGCAGAATCGAACTCGTCTTTCACGCGTAAACGGCTGAGAATAATTCCCACACCATGGCACCTCCACAATTAAATTGTAGAACAATATTTTCTCATGTTTTATTATCCACTTATAATGGACATACTCTCCCTATCTATCTTTCACTCCCTAAATGATATTTAAAATCCCCGAAACAGGCGGAATAAATAGTAAGTTTTCGGTCGCTTGCGGGAAAATTTGGCCATGCAAAAATTAGTTTGGACTTGCAAGGTTTCTTGCCCAGGCATAAAACGAGAGCTGGGAAGTTACATGAAAGAAATTTAAATTTGTTCTGTTGCGCTTATGGATTTAACTCGAATTCCAATTGAAAAAAGTCCCCATGATTATGGCCACTAAATATTAAATGCTTTTGGGGAGGGGGAGGAATGAAGGAGGGAAAACAAGTTAACCAAAATCACACTTTCTTGTCTTTATCTTTGATAACCAAATCTAAA
>JZLH01S0327754.1:95123-110527 GCA_001188425.1 Eucidaris tribuloides | reverse complement strand
TCAGCAAATTTACAACTTCTTACAACTTACGCAGGGTTAGGCCTATGAGTTGCGTTTCTTTGTTTTTCTCAATTTTGCCGCCATCTCCATGCTTTATTTGTTTGTTTGTTTGTGAGTGTGTGTGAGGCCCTTTCTCCGCGAACGTTTTGCGTGTTGGTAGCGAATTGAAAATTAATTTACTTCTCAAGTCTATCCATGTTGGCTTATCATGCTTATGCTAGATTGTGCTTCATGTATCTAGTGTTTGTATGTGTGTATGTGTGTGTGTGTGTGTATGTGTGTGTGTGTGCGTGCGCGCGCGCGTGTGTGTGTGTCTGTGAGTGTGTGCCTGTGTTTGTATGTGTGTGTGTGTGTGCGTGCGTCGTGTGTGTGTGTGTGTGTGTGTGTGTGTGTGTGTGTGTGTGTGTGTGTGTGTGTGTGTGTGTGTGTGTGTGTGTGTGTGTGTGTGTGTGTGTGTGTGTGTGTGTGTGTGTGTGTGTGTGTGTGTGTGTGTGTGTGTGTGTGTGTGTGTGTGTGTGTGTGTGTGTGTGTGTGTGTGTGTGTGTGTGTGTGTGTGTTTATCTGAGAAAACTCCACACACTACCCCTTAGGACCTTTTGCATTAACATTTTACCAGATTTAACGGGTTATCGTAACTCGTAACAGTATATTTTACCGTATGGAAAAAAACACCTTCCGGTTAAATAACAAAAGATTTTCTCTGGTAAAAGTTTCGTGCATTAAGCCCCAGATCAAAATTATTTTTCCACTCCTCCGAGGAGTTACTGCTTAATTTCCTGATCTTATTACATAAAATAAAGTAAAATATCTCGAGAACATCCCTATTAAATAACTTTGAAATTTAATAAGTTTAGTTTGGGTGATAACAAAATCACCACGGGTGCAAACAAAACCTAATTATTCGCTTAGTTTTTGGCAAAATTTTATGTAATTACTATTTTTTTCAAATGATCCCTTGTATATCAATTTGCCCTTCAAATTGGAGTTATCAAATATGCCCACACTTTCTGTGAATGTTCTCTTAACACTCTCCTAATACAAATCTTGCCTCTCTTGGATTTCGGCATATCGGGGGAAACTGAATACTGAAAAAAAGACAAAAATGGCGAATAATTCAAGAAGAAATATGTTTGCAAATGCACACAGACACCATGTAATCGCTTTAAATTCGTAGAATATACGCAAAAGTCGTTGGTCGCTTGTTTGGAAATTGATGTATGTAATTGTAAGTTATGAAATAGTGATGAAGACGTTTTGAATTCGTTTGATTCGATAGTCAGTTCGTTCTATTCAGCCATACGAATCAATTCGGAATTTTGTGCATATTCAGCCTGCGTTTGTAATTTGTTCCCGGTTCGTGTCGTCAATTCGTTGTAGTGTGAAGGCCCCTTTTACTCTGTATCAGGGAAGTGGTCGAGGCCGGATTTTGCCGGCCTTGGCCTCGGCCTCGGACCGAGTCACGTGTACAAATTCTATGGGAACAATATTTTTCCAGCGGCCTCGTGACTCGGAACGGTCGGCCTCGACTACATGCCTGCTCTGTACATTACTTATATGTGAAATATATTACACCACCATGCACTAAAATTACGTCGTTGTCTAAGTTATTGTAATTATGTACAAACCGTCAAATATGAAATCATGTTACCTTATAATGTTTTATAATTGATGTCGGCTTCTCTATGTGTATGCATTACACCATATCAATTATATACACATATATATGCATTATAAAAGAAACACATATTGTATGTATGTGTGTATATGTATTATATCAATCACGTGTTCCTTAGATTATTACTTTTGTGTTGTTTTATATCGTGGTTTATCGTGGGGTCTGAGAAAGGCCAATGAGGCCGAAAGTTTGGAGATAGACAGTATATAGGCAAACTGGAAAGCTACGCCTTGTCTCAATTTCATTTCTCATGCTATATATATTTCAAATTCAACATGGCGGCCGTCCTGGAATTCAATATAACGGCAAAATCAAGCCAGGTATAACTTTTAAAGGTTAATTAGACTTCTCGGTATCATAGATATGGTTATTGCTATCATTTTTACCTTATATGTTGCCTGAAATTCAAGTTATACCCAAATGTTAACTTGTCTAAAATGAAGAATTTCAATACAAAAATAGAATGAATTGGGATATCGTAATTGTTTATTTCTGAAGATGTTTCGATCGAAAATGTGCTGTCAAGAAACTCAAATTGAAAAGTATGATGAGCAACATAATTTCATTTCATTTCATTTCATTTATTTCATTTCCAACAAAATATAACAAAGTATAATGTATACATGTGTGTATATTGACAGATTGAAGAACATAAACACGAAAAAAGTAATTAATATGTACAGGGACATTAACAATAGTATGATCTGCATCATTACATACATAGAATTATTCACGAAAAATAGATATTACTGCTCGGTCATACGGAGCATAAGAATTTGCCAATGCTTGTGTAAATGCATAGTATTTTGCAGTTATGATTTGAAAAAAAATACGAAAACAAAAGTAGAGCAAACAAACACATGTATAGTGGAAAGAAGGGTGGAAATGGGGAACCTACTGAAGCCAGGCTTGTAGTCTGTAGGCCCCGTTTGGTGGTAATGCCGCGTTTACACTATGTTCCCGGCGGCCACGCAACCCCTTTCAGCCACCGTGGACAAAACGGATGGACGTGAGACCACGCGGAAAGACCATACGGATCACCTCCAAGTGCTGTTAGGCTATAACTACTGTCGATTTTATTGTGTTCGCGTCGTTTTCCTACGACCTACTAGGTTTCTCATCCTCCCGTGAACTACCGTGGCAAATTTTTACGGTTAAAAAAATCTGGCCCGGCATCCACGCAACACGGACTGTCACGTTTGCCCAGCCCGTCTCCGCGTGGTCTCACGTCCATCCCGTTTGTCCACGTGGGCCTGAAACGTGGTTGCCGTGGCCGCGCGGACATAGATGTACACCTATGCCGCGTTTACACTATGTTCCCGGCGCACGGCAACCACGTTTTCAGGCACGTGGACAAAACGGGATGGACGTGAGACGATGCGGAAAGACCCACTACGGATCCCCTCCAAGTGTGTCACGGCCTATAGCGGTACTGGTCGAGTTTTATTGCGTTCGCGTCGTTTCCTACGACCTACTAGGTTTCTCATCCTCACGAGACTACCGTGCAATTTTTTGACGGTTCAACACGGACTGTCACGTTTGCCCAGCCCGTCCTCCGCGTGGTCTCACGTCCATCCGTTTTTGTTCACGTGGCCTGAAACGTGGTTGCCGTGGCGCCGGAGGGAACATAGTGTAAACGAGCCTTTAGACTGCTATTCGTTCGAGATCAATAGACAAGTGAATAGTTGGACGATACCGTACAATGACAATACTATAATGCAAACAAAACAGGACAAGAACAAACAATACAGAACAGGAGAGAAGAAAAAAGGGAAAACGGGTGAAAGAATATGAGAAAGGGCAGGAGAAACAACGAATTCATAACTATAAATGCCAGTTTTCCAAGTTTGATGAAATAATAGAAGCACCGGTCAAAAACTGTAGGGCGAGGGTAAATGAAAGATGACGAGAACTGATTGGGATATAAATGAATTTGAGATGTATCCGACTGTCAGGGAGGATTCGATGCAGTCCACTAACATAAGTACTGGTTACTATATTATTTAGAGCATTGTTTACAACTAAATGATGTTATAGGCATTGATTAAAGATTTGTTTAAATTTCTTTTGAAACTGTATACAGTATTAGCTTCGCGTATTTCTGGTGATATAAGGAGTTCCAAAATTTGGGTCCACTGTTCGTAAAAATTTCATTGGCGAATAAAGTTCGGGTGCGGGGGAGATGATAAAAACTGGCTTGTCTGGTGGGGTAATTATGGTATTGGTCGTTTGTTGAGAACGTATTGTAGAATACCTTGGGCAGCTCCTTTCTATTTAGCTGAAACATGAAAACGCCAAAATTCAGACTGTAGATATCATTGACTTTAAGAATACGGTTACTTAATTGAAAAGGGAGTCTGTATGCGCTCTATAGTTGGAGTGACAAATTATCCGCATTGCTTTTTTTGTAGTAATAAAATCTTTTGTAATTGAGTGGTCATGGAGTTTCCCCAGAATGGTTGTATAGGCGGCACTCTTCGACGATTAGCCTCTTGTTCATAATGTGAGATTTAGAAACATAATGTTGGCATGATCATTGCATTGTATTTTATTTATTTCCATTCAAAGTTAAATATAACATTTACACACATAAGAAAATTACTACTAAACATAACAACAATAACACTAATCGAACGGCTGATTGGCCTTACAATGTTCTTCAGCTTGCCTACCCGAAACCGCTTTCTCCCTAGCCGTGACCAGATACTTGCCACTCTTAAAATTTCGGTCAGTCTGCTCGGGAGAAAGGATCCGTTGGGGCACACCCCGGAAAAGGCCGTCAGTTTAACCACATTCCGGGTCAAGTTTGAACAAAATATGAGTCAAACTGACTTGGATTTGGTCAAACTTGACCCGGAATGTGTTTAAACCTGACTCTTTTCAAGGTGTGCTCCCAACGGATCCTTTCTCAGAGTCAGACTGATCCGGAATTTTTAAGAGTGTAGAATATGAAATTGACACGTGGTACAAGAGCTAACAAAACATTTGTTACCATACTATATACACAACATAACCTGATTACTCATGTGGAGAGAACACTGTTCATGTAATATTATGGAGGATAACTTGCTTAAAGTTTTAATCTATTCCTAGCTACTGAAATGTTTCAGTAAATTGAACTTGAAAGTTCTAAGTGATTCCGAATACAAACTAAGTTTGGCAAGCTGTTATATAACTCTGTGCCTATAGAGAAGAAGGTTGTTTTACAGTTGTTTAGATTTAGGTAGATTAAGCTGTCCTTCTGCACGGTAAACAATAGTTTGTAATTTTAACCTGTAATTCCCTTTCCCTTTTATTTGCACCTGTCTTTTCTGACGGCAATCTAGATAATCTCATTTTAACCAAATTGACCCCAAAAAACGATCAAGAAAAAAAGTTCCGTACTCTCTGGGATGGTATTGAAAAATAACATTAACATGAGATAATGGATTAATTAGTGAAGCGAGTTCCTCAGTTCCATTCGTAGAAGAAGGAAACAACATCAATGTTTCAATGTAGTGATTTCCCAGACACGAACGTATACTCACTAGATCGGTCTTTACAGCTATGTCATTAATATTCATGAAGACATGTGTACTGCATTAGATACACATCGGAATGTACTGGTGAATGTATTCTTTTGAATGAATTTAACAAAAGCCGTTCACTCAGTTCTCCATTATTTATATAATGATTGTTCTCGAATGTCTCACCTAAGTTCCTGTTCAGTTTTGAAACATCTGCGGATTCACAGGGCCATTGCGACTTATAGTTTCCGAACGAGGATGTAACGAAGTGACATTCCAGCCACGTAATTTATTTTGCACACGGTGACATTCTCCTGTAGTTTGTACACTAATAAAATGTAAATGGTCAAGACACTATAAACAATAGTCATAATTAATCTTTTTTTTTTTGCGAAAACGCGCAAATCAGTTTTGCAGCATGATTTTAGGAATATTTGGATATTAATCGCCACTACGATTTTTTTGGAATATCAATGATGGACTACGAAAAGTAACGATATTTTGCCTTGCCCTATACAGTCCACATACAGTCCAGATGTATGTGAAAATGGGTTAACCTTTAGAATCATTCTATCTGCTCTGTTTTGAATTTTCTGTGGGAGATCAAGATGCAATTTATGATCTCCAAATGATATCAGCATACCCTCCCTTGCCAAAAGTATTGGAACATACGCTATAACGCATGTATTTCGAGTTGAAAGGGTCTTTCTGCAATGATGTCCTAGTGAAGTTATTATTAAAAAAAAGGAAAATGATTTAAATTGAAATCAATGAATAGTCTTTCTCCTTTCTTTTCCAAGGCGGAGACATTATCCAATACAGGCACACCCACGGCAGAGGGGGTGGAACACAAAATTTAACATTTCTTCGCCTTCCTATAGGAGTGGGGTGTTTAATTTACCCTAGCATTGTAATACCGTTTCATATTTTCCATAAAACAGTCTTGATGGTTTGGAAAGACTTTCAACAAACAAAAATACCAATATGTTACTCTGAAGCGGTCACAGAATGAAGACCACACCCAGCAGAGACATAAGTAACGCGGATACGCCCCATATTTTTGACAGGACCTCTTCAAGTTATAATTTCTTACTCTTTCTTAATTGTACAGGTGGTTTACTATTGCAAACATCCTAAACTTTATACTGTCATGTGAATTTCTATTACATCGAATATAATGTTGAGGAGCGAAGGCCACCAACTATTCAAATTCAAATTCAAATTCAAACTTTATTTCCAATTTCAACAAGATATACACTTATGGACATATATAAGACATCAACAGCAACATGGATGTATAAAAAAAAACAATACACAAGTATACAGAAGTGGACACAAAGACGAACAAAGTAGTTAAAACTTGGCAGCATAATAATTGGAAAATGGCGGGCAAGATTAAAGCCAAGGTTGAGGCTTGTAGAGTTACATGCGCACCTCAAATTTATATTAGGCTAAATTTATATTTACTTTAATTGTGAATTTATCATGTGAAAACAAAACACAGAAACATAAACAAGAAGTAAATAAACATACAGGGGTACAACATGAGGAAAAAAACTAGGGGAGCAAAACTATTAGTTGCCGTATTCTCCTAATACCACTGTCTTATGAAGATATGAGGCGCTTCTTCGCTGGATGTGATCTCCTTTTTGAGAGACCGCTTCAGAGTAATATATTAGCATTTTGTGTTTGTTGAAAGTCTTTCTAAACTATCAAAACGGTTTCACGATTAATATGAAACCGAATTACGATGCTAATGTGAACTAAACACATCACCCATATAGGGGAGGGGGGAATGCTAGATTTTGTGTTCCACCCCTCTGCCGTGGGTGCGCCTGCATTGGATATTCTCTCCGCCAGGGCCCTGGGAACGATTTTGTCACCGGTGGTCCCAAAATACTTTTTCGCGGCCAAAACAAAACTTTTCACGGCCAAATTTGAAGAAAATAGGGGGCACCGCCCCTGGAAGAAGTATAATGCTATTCATCATGACATACACGAGTTTTTGCAGGCCTGAAAAATTTCTGCAGCACCCCCATCACCCCCGCTTCCCAGGGTCATGCTCTCCGCTGTGGTAAAGAATCGGATCTCTGTCAGGGAAATATACAAGTATTACAGTATCGTCAGCGTATAGCTGGAACTGACATTTACGAAAAATATATTGTAAATCATTAATAAAAACTATATATACATGTATCAAATGTGCTGTAGTACCGAACCCTGCGGCACCCCATTTGTCAAAGTTGCCTCATCGGACAAGTTGTTATCGAAGTTACAATTCTTCTACCAGTCAAATAACTTCAAACCAATGGAGTGTAATATTTTGTAAACTAATACGTGATGATGTGTTCAATAGACACTTATGATCAACCAGGTCGAAAGCTTTTTGTAAGTCTATAAATACAGCGCCCGTATGACACCCCTTGTCCATTGCTAATAACCAGTCATCTGTAACTTTTGGAAGTGTTGTGCAAGTTCAATGTTGTGGTCTGAAACCAGATTGTTGCGAGGCAAGAAGATTATTGTCATACTATCAGCTGTTTTTGAATTACTCTTTCTAATATTTTTGATACACGTGACAGTAAAGGAATGGGTCTATAATATACCTACGGGGCAAAAACCCATATATCCCGAACAGACATGCCGCGACATAAAAAGTGGTCCTATATGAGTGGGTTCTATGATCCATGACAAACCTCGCTAAGGTGGACTGCTATACGACTGCACGGGGACCCCATGGGGGCATAAAGTTTGCCCCCTTAAATCAGCAAATTCACATAATTTATGTTTCTATACGAAAATCATGATATGCTCATTGGTACGAGTAAAAAAAATCATGTTTTATAGCTTGATTACTGCGTAAATGATGTGTTCATGTACTTGGAAAGGGAACTGGGACAGAGCGGTGCCACATTATGGGGCGGAGGGGGCTGCCGCCCTCTAAAATTTTCAAGATTTTTTTTTTTTTCGCAGCGTACTACATAAAGAAAAATTAAGTCTATTGACACTTTCGCCCTCCCTAAGATTTTACCCTGGCGTCATCCCTGACCCGGGATAGATACAGTCTATTGGCGTCGTTAGTGGGGGATTTATTTATTTATTTGCCCATTTTACTTGTTAAGTCCGTGCGCCGACAAGTAAGACCTGTTTTTGTGTGCTTGTTTTTGTGTGTTTTGCTTGTTGACTTGTTGTCCGTCAGTTCATGATAGGTTCTGTCTGGTACTCCCTCCAACCTATTGAAAAGGTTCTAGTGACGTCTCTGTCGGAATCAGGCATGCGAGAAGCAGGGTCACATGCAATGAAGGGACGACACTTCAAAGAGAATAAGCAGGGAGGTGGGAAAAGTATACAAGGTGTTTGATCTCCACTTTCATTCCTACAGTATAGTCATGGACAAACGTTTGGAATATGTTTTTATTTCAGTTTTCAATCATACATGTATCAAGAACAGGTTCCTTGTCCTGACGTAGAGCCAGGGGCAGGGCAGGGGAAGGGCAGGGGAAGGGCCGGCCGACCCCTATTTTTTTTCTTCAAACTATTATAAAATGACGGGAATTTTACCGTTTTTCGATAATTTCGTCCAACCTGTAGTTGTTGATTTTGGCTAATAACAAAACAATTGGCGGACAATAATGCATTTTATTGTCCTCGACTCCATCACGCTGGGACCATGGCGCCGCCCCGAGTAGAGGTCGTTTGAACTTACATGTATACTGTTCTGCATTGGTGATTGATCATTATTGTAAAAAATCTGCACTTTACAACAGGGCTATGCAAAGGGTTACAAAAAAAAATATTCCAAACTTTTGGCCAGGACTGTACAAGCCAAGGTCTACACGTATATCATTCTCCAATATTTTTTTTTCCTGTACGAGTTGTGGGGGAGGAGAGATTTCTGTAATAATTGTCCACAGTTGAGAGATAAGTTTGAAGTAGTGGTGCAGAGCTAGTCCTTCACATGAGTGCGAGCACTTGACAAACTAAGTGTGTAAATATTACAGAGGAATATTGAATTGATTTCCCTCAGAAATAAACTTAATTTACATTTTTGGTTTGAAAGGTGCACTTCTCACCCGTCTATACCGTAAATATTCTGTCAGAACCCCCCCCCCCTCCTTTGAAAAGGTTTTAGTGACGTCCCTTTTTGAATCAGGCATACAAAAAGTTCAAGAACAAGGGGTACACCTGACATGGCGTGATATAAAAACTATCTGGGTACAAATGGATCCAATTGGGTGTGATTAAAGGGGAATGAAACCCAGACATCTTACTGAATTAATAGAGTACAGAACAATACAAGAAGGAAATTAGTGAAAGTTTGAGCAAATTTGGTTGAACGGTTCAAGAGTTATGTTTGTTCAAAGTTTATTTGATCCTTGTTATGGAGGATTGTTAAATTGGCAATTCTTCCAGCTTTTTAGATGAAAGTGTGGAGAACTCTCCATTGGTTATATACACAAATTTTCACTTATTCTCACTTTTTATCAAATATCTGATTTGCTCTTGCTTGTCGTGCAAGTATGTCCTAGCAAAAATGATTCTAAATGTTTTTCTGAAAGAATTTAGATACTTTCTCAACTGACTTTTCAGAAAACTGCAAATTATTGAAAATTTGTGTACAAATCCAATGGGAAGTTCTCCACACTTTCATCTGAAAAGTGGGTAGAGTTGATCCTCCATAACAAGGATTAAATAAACTTTGAACAATCATAACTCTTGAACCGTTCAACCAAATTTACTCAAACTTTCACTATTTTCCATCTTGTATTGTTCTGTACTCTTTGAATTCAGTAAGATGTCTGGGTTTCATTCCCCTTTAATGCACATAGGGTAGACTGTTTCAATATACTGCACTGGGCCTAGAATTAGGGCAGTCCTGGGTGAAGGGGTCCAACATAATACGGTAAAAACTAAAAAAAAAATCTATCATGTTTAGATAGAACCTTCAATTTAGACCTAAGAAAATCATATCAGTATTGACCAGTGGTCATTCCGAATGTAGCTATAAATTGAATCAATCCAATATTATTATAGGGAAGGGGTCATTTGTGACCAGGGGCGTGGATCCGTATTTCGGATTGAGGGGGGGGGAAGTGACAAAAAAGTCAAAAAATTTCGGCGCAGTAAATTGCAATATAGAAGTTTGTGCGCGAAGCGCGCCGAAAATATGACAATTTTGTATATTTGATGGTATTTTTATGTTAAGTTTAATGGTTTTTGCTTTCCAATACTTTTTAAACCTATCCTTGTATTTCATATTATGAATTTTTCAATTTGTCAAAATTATGGGGGGTTCAAATCGATACGTTTGCCCCCCCCCCAATATTTTGATTGGTGGTGCCCCCCCCCCCCCGATCGACGCCTCTGTTTGTGACGGTCAAATAACACACAACGTGATAACAAAATGTGTATCATGTTTGACCTCAAATCCAGGTTTATCCAATGTAGAATGCAAATATGACGTGTGTATTGCCATTTAGTCTCTTTGAATGAAGTTTAGTGCTACCTTATTGAAGTTTATTCCATGATTAGGGGGCAGAGACAATATCATTCTTCAGATGTGGGTCTCAACCAAAAATTGAACTAATTTGATAAATATATTTTCATTTCCCATTAAAAAAAAAGATTGTGAATACTAGTACATGAATATCAACTGTACATGAATATAGAGTCAGACGGTTCAACCATTCTGTTTCCATGGAAACAGACTAGTTATCAGTCGTTTACTTTTTTGTGCAGTTGTCATTTGATGTAATTTGGTTCATAGACATATGTCTTCTTCTTTTCTTTATTCTTTGTCCCAGTGGGAATATATTTTAGCCTTGAGTTTCTTAAATATATGTAGCTTAAACTCAAATGCGACACGGATGGAAAAAATCAGAAAGAACACATTATTTCAACGGAAGAAATTAATGTTGATGGTCCAGGAATACTAATTCACTGTATAGTTTATGGGAGCTGAAACAAACCCCAATTTATCATAATCTAAACATATTTGAAACCTAAATAAGTTTACAATGAACCTAAATAAGTCACAATCTATTACCATAATCTGACAGTCACTTTAAAGACCTACAATTTCGCAAGACAGAGAATCTTCTCATCATTGTTTTTTTCTTCTTTTCAACTCATTCATTTGCTATTGTTCTCATAAGTCGATTATTTCCGAAATACTGATCGGTAAACCATGCGAATTCACTTTCGATATTGCTCATTCATAGATTTGTTGGGTTCGGTCGTATCTTTAGCTGTCATAATCCAAAAAACACTGATCTCTTCATACTTGTATCTTTGGTGACCATCAACATCTCTATGTCATATGCTCATACCACCATGCAACTTCTTTCTGCAAAAGAAAAAAAAAATGAAGTTGATTATTGTACTCCAACCAAATTACAAAAACAGACACCAAGACATAACTGCATGAAGTAAAATATTTATCTCGAGCCATAGTTTCTACAGACTCGAACACCCTCTATACATTGGTGTACTTTTCTTATCCTGCTTTGAAGTGTCGCCGCCCTCCCCCCCGCTCCCCGATTGCATCGCAACCCTACTTCTTGCATGGGCATCATGCTGATTCCGCCAACAGGGGTGTCCCTAGAACGGATTGTCGTACGTGGCCACTTAGTAATAGGCTTAAAATAGAAATATATAGTTAAAAAATATAAAATAGTAGATAACACTAAAGATGTACAGATTAAAGCAAAAAATATATTGGAGAAATTAGAAGGAAAAAAAATTAGGAAAATCAAACATAAAAGAATTGGAATTGGAACAGTAAATAAAATTAAAAGTAAAATTAAAAAATAAAAAATAAAAAAAGCAAAAAGTCGCTAATAAACAATGATATAACATAAGAGCATACAATATTACTATTAAAATCAATAAATCAATTAATAAAAATGAAATACACAATGTAATAAAAAAAAAAAATTCATAAAATATCAATAATAATATAACAACTAAGATAGAAATAAAAGAATAAGTTAAAAAAACAAATACAGAATGAAAGCTATTAAAAGAATAAAAAGACAATAAATTAAAATATTAGAAAAACTACTCTAAAAAAATAAAACAATAAAACCATAAGGAAAAAAAAAACAAATCATTAATAACTAAATTATAAAATAAAACGAACAAATAGAAAAAAAATAAAAAAACAATAACAAAAAAAAGTAACAAACAAAAAAAATGATTAAAGAAAATAAAGAGTTAATATAAACGGAAAATAAGAATTATAATCAATGATAAAAAATACTTTAAGATATAAGTAACATCAATAAGAAGCGATAAAAATAATTAAGTTAAATATAATTAAAAGTAAATAAAACTAAAAAATATATAATAAAAATAATCAAGTGTAAAGCAACAAAGAAAAATAACACATATAATTATATTAATAATATCTTATTACTGCTGTAGTCTTAATCCTCGGACAAGAGAATCCAAACAAAAAAACAAAAATATAAAGATAAGAATTTAAAATACATCGACAAAAATTTTTCGAAAAAAAAAAAAAAAAAAATAATAATAAACTATATAAAATAAAAAAAAAAAAAAACAATAAAAATAAAAATATAAAAAAAATAATCATTACATATACTAAAAAGTATTAAGATATAATAATAAAAAATAAAAACAGATATAAAAATAAAAATATAAAATATAAAAAAAGAAAAAATAAAAAATACACCATTTACATAGTTCATCTAATGAATAAATCTGAATATACTTAAAATAAAAATTATATAAAAAAAAACAAAATTAAAACATAAAAAAAATAATCAAATCCAAATACATGAAAAAAACGAAAATTATTAAAAAAAACGTTAAGAATAAACACTAAAAGAACAGAAAAATAATAAAAAAAGCAGATACAAAATAAACTTATAAATTATACCTACTTAAGCAGATGGACAGAAATAAAGAACAAAAAAATATTAAACTAAAAAATAAAAATCATAAATAAGTGTATAATTAAGAAAAAAAGACGTAAATATGTGAAATAACTAAATAAAACAAAAATATGATAAACAATAAAACAAAGTATAAAATAAATACTAAAAGATAGTAAATACAAGAAAGATCAATAAAATTAACAAATATATAAAAAAAAAATACAATCTAAACAAAAAAAAATAAAAAAAATTAAAGAAAAACAAAAAAAAAACTAAAAACAAAAATATTAAAATAAAAAAACTTATCAAAAAAACATATAAAAAGAAACAATAATCAAAAAATAAAAAAAAATTAAAATATAAAAATTAAATAAACAATAAAGAAATAGTAATAAATCAAGATACATAAATTAAACAACATTAAACAAAAGTTAAAAACAATTTAAAAAAATAAGAATAGGTAAAATATAACAAAAAAAAGATAATTACAAAAAAAACAAATAATATAATATTAAAATATATGTATAAAAAAAGAAAAATGAATCATAAATATAACAAAGATTTAAATAAGTTATTAAATCTAGATAAATGCTAATAGTAAATTAAAATACAAAATAAAAAAAATAGAAACTAATAGAGATGATAAATAAAAAAATCGATATTCTCCAAACAAGTTAATTCAATAACAGTATATAAAATTCAGAACAAGTGTAAAGAATCAAAAAAATATAACAATAATATAATGACATTAAACAATAATAAACATAACGAAAAAAACTTCACTTAACAATAATTTACAAAAAAATTAAACATACACAAAATTAATTACCAGAGTAAAATAATTTATATAAAAAAACAAAATAAAAATATAAAAAATATAACGAATATATCATGAACTCAAAAACAACGACATTAAATTATACCTAAATAATACCTAAGCAAGTAAGCACAAAAATAAAACATAGCACAAAAATAATAGTTAACTAATATATAAGATGTCAACTAAAAAAGTAGTAAAAAGTAAATATCCAAAAATATATCTAAAACTGCAAAACGTAAAAAAAATAAAATAAAAATAAAATAGAAAAATAAAAAAATTCATAGAAATAGAATTATTAACTAGAATCAGTTAAAAATAAACATTATTATTTAATATTGATGACATGAATACAAAAAAAAAATAATTTAAATAAATCATAAATCAGAATCACAAAAATAACAAAAACAACACTCAGATAAAAACAGATAATATAATAACTATATAAATGATACTAAATAAGCAAAATAAATGAAAAATAAAGAAATTTTTTTAAGCAAAAACATTATAAAAATAAAATATACAATATTATATTAATTAAGAACATATCAAAAAATTATATTAATATAAAATTAGATTAAAACCAATAAATAAAAAAATAAATAAAGAAATTACATATAGATAAAAATTTAGTAAAACGAGAACAATAAAAAAAGGAAATGAGAAATCATAAATACAGAAAAATAAAAAACTCATAATAGTAGAAATTTTCTTAAAATTAGATTGATAAAGATATATAAAATAAAAACTTAGTAGATTATAATTAGATTTCAAAAAAAAATAAAAAAAGAAAAAATCAATTAGACAAATAAAACTAATTAAAAAACTTACAAAATTAATAATAAAAAATTGAAGCAAAATAATATTCTTAAATAGTAGAAAAAACAAATAATAAAATAAAGAAAAACAACAAAAGTGTTCTGTTTCATAAAAAAAAATCGTTATTCACATTACGAAGATATATACTATAAAGAAAAAAATATCAGATTAAAGAAAAAAGTGATAATATTACATAATTTATTAAATGAAATCTGCAATAAAAATATGAAAATTAAGAAAATATAACATATAACACTCATATTAAATATATTAATTTAACATAAATAAAACATAAAAAAATTAAAACTTAAAAAAAAGATCGACATTAATCATAATTAAAAAAAAGAATAAATAAAAAAAGAATAAAAATTGTGGAAGATATTGTAAGTTTAATATACAATATCCCAATGACAAAAATAAAACATTAAAACAACACTAAAAAAAATAAAAGAAGAAAAAATAACAAAATATAGAAGAATGTGACAAAGTAAACAATAGGACTTAGAGTGATAGCGACAATGTGAGTATATGATAAAAATATAAAATCAAAATAAAAAACATTACCAAGCGTAAAGAAAATTTAAGTCAAACAATAAAAAATAAACAAAAAAATATAAATAAACTAAAACGAAACAAAAAAATATACTAAGCATAAAAAAGACAAAAAAAAAAAAACGCCACTAAAA
>JZLH01S0327754.1:38610-50931 GCA_001188425.1 Eucidaris tribuloides | reverse complement strand
TCATCTGCTACAGTGGATCTCTTGCCCAAATCCCCAGCATTTTAATCATAGGGGTGGGGAGAGGAGGAGGCCACTTAATATATCATATGTTAGGTACATTATGAGATGTTTGGATGACCCCTAGTATTACCCGTAAAAAAACAGTTCCCCAATGCATACCACTCTTCACAATCCTGTCCCCAGTGCATAACACTTTTCCCAATCCCGTATTCCAGAGTATCACAATTCCATTTTTGATATTCCAATCCCACCCCCCCCCCTTTTGTTACGGTGGGGGGAGGGGGTCTCTTAGTACCTTTACTCGGTAAGGTGATGTTGCTTTTCCTAACAGCATCCTCAAACTTTGGAATGATCACCCATTAATTTCAGTGAAGCCATTTTATTTAGTTCTTTAAAGCCCAAGTGTGGTTTTGGTAAATGTTAAATAATGAAATTCTTTGCAAATTATGTCTTTTAGATAAACCTACATGATCGTCTCCTGTTTTTTGGAGAAATTATTCAAAATGTAAAATGTTGGGGGGGGGGGGACCCCGACATTTCCTCACATATAATGAACATATCGCTGCATGTTCTTTGATAATTTCAACATCACAATTTTCGTTAGGTACAGTATGATGTTGTTTCCTGAAGTCTGGGGTGACAATAGAATACTTTGAGAAGGACTGACAAAAAAGTCGTCTGACTGAACAAACTATACTCGGGCTTTAAAGATTGTGTCATTGATTTGCACGTCAAAAAACATCTAAATTAATGAAATCAGCTGAAATCATATCCAATGTGAAGATCAATATAGATAAACACCTCTCTAGTCTAGTCAATATAGCGTAAAAAAGGGGGTAACCCACCACTAATTGCAAAAGAATTGTTTCAATTGCCATGACTATCAGTAAGGTCTCCTAATCACCATACTAAAAGTCTCCAAAAATTCAAGCATGGGAAAGTGCTCTAATTTGCATAATATGCAAATTAGCTTTCACTGTACAAGAAATTCCATTTTTTCACCAAAGTTTGTACCTAAATTGCGCATTGAGAAGAAGTTACTGTCAAAACACATAAATTCATCATCAGTAAACATGATAAGGACATTTCCTCATAAACAATTGTAACTTAATTACCATAATATGCAAATTAGTATCAATCTTGACAAAAAGGCACAGGCCTATGGTCCTGTAGAAATTTTCGATACCTGGAAAAGTTAGTAAGTACAAGGTTTGTTTGATTAATTTGTGTTCTAGATGGCTATTAAAGTAAATTTAGCTTGGTTGTTACCTTGGCAACCTTGGACAACGTTTTTATAGCCTAATTAGCATAATCAGCTAATTAGCATTATGTATGATGTATAATTTATTTATTTTTGTAACCCAAACGGCAGGAAACATGTGCAATATGACTTTTGAATTGTTTTCTAGGACGATAAATGCATTTATGACACTGGTTTCTATTTTCGAGTAATGTGTCTTAAATAGCGTAATTAGCATAATGACCTAATTTGCATACATGATTTGATACAACAGATGGTAAAATAAACCATTTACACGACCGGAAAAGACGTGAAGTACAAGTTTTGTTGTTGATTCCAGTTTAAAATGAGTATTGTAATAAATTTAGTGTGGTTGCCTCCTTGGCAACCTTGGTTAATTATCTTTCTTTACATTATTAGCATAATCAGCTAATTAGCATAATACAGTCAACTCTGCCTAAGTCGAGTTTCTTGGGACTGAAGAAAATGCTTCGACTTAGACTTATAAGGGGTTAAAAACAATAGAAGATAAATGAATGGGACCTAATAAAGACCTTCGACTTAGGCGATTATTCGACTTATGCAGAATATGTAATATGTCACTAAGCTTACTGCAGTAACCCTAAAAAAAGGGATAACGCAACTTTTGAAGGGTTCTCTAGGACGAGGAAACCATTTGTGACACCAGTATCTATTTACGAGTAATGAATTTGTCTTGAATAGCATAATTATCATATTGAGCTAATTTGCGTAAATACAATAATTTAGTAGATGGTAAGATAAATCATGTATGTAACCTGGAAAAGTTGTACAAAAAAGTGCAAGTTTTGCTGTTGATTCGCGTTTAAAATGAGTATTTGTAGTAAATTCAGTTTGGTTACTACTTCGGCAAACATGATTGATTATCTTTATTAGCCTGATAAGTATTATATGTAATATGTTACTAAGCTTGATACTGGAAGCATTAAAACAAACATTTTTCAAGGGTTTTCTATGATGAAGAATCCATTTATGACACCAATTTATATTTACCAATGATGTAAATGTCTTCGATATCATAATTAGCATAATGTGCTAATTTCCATATGTACTGCAGTTTACCATTTATGTGACCTGCAAAACATGTTCAGTACAATTTTTGGGTTGATTTTTGCTTAAGATTGGTATTGCAGTAAATTTACCATGGTTGCCACCTTGACAACCTTGGTTAATTATCTTTATTAGCGTAATTAGTATAATCAGCTAATTAACGTAATATTTGATTTGAGCCTCAAATTTAATAATGCCATCAAATTTCCCGAGGTTGCCAAGATGGCGATATAAAGGTAGCCATCTAGAACACAAATCAACAAAATCGTTGTAATGAACACTTTCAAAGTTTCATGCAAGTGGTATATCAGCTACTAGATTATATTACAATTTATGCTAAATAGCTCATTATGATACTTGTATTCTTTAACACAATTGCATGACTTGATATTTAAGACGCTTGCATTATCTGAAAATAAAAACTGGTATAATGAATAGATTCCTTGCCATAGGTAATCCTTGGAAATTAATGTTATCCTTTTGTTTCGGCTTTCTGCATTAAGCTTTTCAGCATATTACATATTACGCTAATTAGCTCATTATGCTAATCAAGCTAATTAAAATAATTGAAAATGTATTACGCTAATTAGCTGGTCATGCTAATCATGCTAACAAATATAATAGCAAAAGGTTTCCCAGGTGGTAATTAAGTTAACCCATCAAAAGCACGAGTCAAAACCCCTTGTACTCCTTGAACAACTTTTCCCGGCCATGTACATGGTATATTTACCATCTACTAAAGTAGATATATGCTAGTTAGCTATTTTTTTCATTATGCTCTGTAAGACAACTGGATTTTGAAAAAAAAAATAAAAACTGGTCTCATAAATGGATTCTTCATCATAGAAATCTCTTGAAACGTTGCGTTATCCTTGTGTTGCGGCTTTCTTCAGCATATTACATACTATGCTAATTAATCTAATTGAAATAATTGAACTAGTTTGCTACTGTAGCAACCAAATACTCCAAATGCCCATCTTAGAAATTAATCTACCCCAAAAATGTACTTAATAACTTTTCCAAAACATGTACATGGTTTATGTTACCATCTACAGAATTATTGTAAGTATACTAATTAGATTATTGTGCTAATTATGCTCTTTAAGAAACGTGCATTATTGGAAAATAAAAACTGGCGTCATAAATGGATTCCCCGTCCTAGAAAACCTTTGAAAAGTTGTGTTATCCTTATTTTCAGGATGTCTGCATTAGGTTTAGCAACATATTACATATTATGCTAATTAGCTGATTATGGTAATTAGGCTAATTAAGATAATTGAGCAAGTTTGCCAAGGTGGCAACCAAATCATATTTACTCCAAATACCCATCTTAAAAACGAATCGACCAAAAAATTGCCTTTAACGATGTTTCGAGGACATATGCACGGTTTATGTTACCATCTACTGAATTATTGTGTGTATGCAAATTAGCTTATTATGCTAATTATGCTCAATAAGAAACTTGCGTCACTCAAAAAATAAAAACTGGCGTCGTGAATGGCTTCATTATCCTATAAAACCATCGAAAAGTTTTATCATCCTTGTTTTCGGGCTGCTGGTGTTAAGTTTAGCAACATATTACAAAGTATGCTAATTAGCTTATTATGATAATTAGGCTAACAAAGATAATTATACAAGTTTTCCAAAGTGTCAACCAAACTGAATACTCCAAATACCCAGTTTAACACGAATCGACAAAATAAAACTTGAACTAAGCAACTTTTCCAGGTTATGTACATGGTTTATGTATACCAGCTTCTGAATTATTATATGTATGCAAATTAGCTCATTATGCTAATTATGCTATTTAAGAGACTTGCATTACTCAAAAATAAAAATAGGCGTCATAAACGAATTCCTCGTCCTAGAAAACCCTTGGAAAATTTGTTCTCCTTGTTTTCGGGCTTCCGGTATTAAGCTTATAGCAATATCTTTCATATTATGCTAATTAGCTGATTATGCTAATAAGGGTAATGAAGATAATTAATCAAGGTTGCCAAGGTGGAAACTTTGTTAAGTATACTGCAATACACTTCTTAAGCACGAATCAATAAAAAAGCTTGTACCTAAAAATCTTTTCAGGCCATTTACATGTGTTTTTTCAAAACCATCTACAGATATATTGTGTACATGCAAATTAGCTCATTATGCAAATTATGCTCTTTAAGAAACTCAAAAATTAAATCTGACGTCATGAATGGATTCATCCTATAAAACCATCAAAAAGTCGTGTCATCCTTGTTTTCGGGCTTCCGTTATGAAGTTTAGCAACATATTACATAGTATGCCAATTAGCTGATTATGCTAATTAGGCTAATAAAGATTATGCTAATTATGCTCTCTAAGAAACTTGCGTTACTCAAAAATAAAATCGGGCGTCTTGAATGGATTCCTCGCCATAGAAAACCCTGGAAAATTTAATTTTTCATGTTTTCTGGCTTTCTGGATTCAAATTAAACGACATTTTACATATTTTATATATGCTAATTAGCTGGTTATGCTAATTATGCTAATTAAATTATAAATATTTATTTAGAAATATGCTTATCATGTTCCCTGACTATAAGAAAATCTGTCTTGACAGTAAATTTCTTTTAATCTTCCACTAAGCTGCAAAATTTGGTTAAAATGTTAATTTCCTTGTACATTGAAAGCTAATTTACATATTATGCAAATTAGATCACTTTCCCATGCTACGATTTTTGGAGACTTTTAGTATGGTATTCAGTGGACCTTACTGAAATGAACTGCAGTGAAATCAATTCTTTTGCAATTTGTGGTGGGTACAACCCTATTTTGACTGGACTACTCATAGAGACTTGGGGTAAAATATTGAGTTTTGGTGAAAATCTGGACGGTTAAAGGTAAATGACATGATTGGGGGTAGTCCTCAACTCGGGCTGAAACTGCTCTAGAATCAAGTAAACTATGCAATGATTCTCCTGTGAAAATCTTGTAGTCAAACGTTGACTCATTCTAAAATAAACAATGTCAGTATCACTTGTAGCACGAAAACCTGCTGTGTGGCTCTCTATGGGGCTTATTTTTATCGTCCCCTGATAAAATTAAGATACTCCTATGTTTATGCTTGATTCTCCTTAACCCGTTGCTTACGGGAACCGGATGGGCCCTGTACAAAGTCTATGGGGATTTACAGAATCTCGTAGTCAACGGGTTAAGTAAACAAATTACAGACAAATCCTCCCGGGTGGGAGATCCACTCCTGCTGGTGTATAGTTGGTATATATTTCAACTCATTTAGTTCTTGAGGCATTTTCAAGTGTTCCCAATCATGTCACTAACCTTTAAACTTCATCCTTTTTCAAATGACTCTGACGTCTTTTCAAAAAAAATCTGTGACATCGACGTGCACAGGCCGTTTCAAAATTGTCCAATCAGCCGTTAGCTGAAGGCCGCGCGGAGGTTAGCCATTTAACCAATCAGTGCGCTCCGCTGGTCTTCTTGCGAGCAGGTACACATATTCCGGCAGTTCGGCGAATTTTGGAGGGCAAAATTTATAACCTCACGGAAAGAAAACAACATTCCGTGGTAACATGTTGTTATTAGTTTTTGCTCAATAAACAGACAAATTCATGACGTATGGATCTCAGAACTTCAACACACAATTTGTAAGTACTAACACTCGTTTGGTATTGATAATGAAGGGAAGTAATGGACTTTGCACATCCTTGACACAATGCTTAAAGCGGCAGGTATAAACAGTTCTGCTATTATTAGTCAGATTTAGATTTATTAATGTTGTGAGAATTGTCCTAAATGGTTCTGCTTAATGGTTGTGATGGTTAAACTGTTAATAACTATTTGAACAGTTCTGGGGCCTGAATTATTCAGATTTAGACGGCTATGTTAATGTGGTTAATATTGTTATACTGTATGTATACTATGTATTAACGTATTGCCAGTGTTTTCTTTATTCAATGCCTTGCAAAAGTGTTTAGAAACATACAGTTATAAGGCAAGGTCGACGTAGGGCCTGACATCAAGGAGTTGTTTTAATAAATCAGGACAATGAAGAAGAATAGCATATTATATGAAAGTTTGGGCTAAAAATGCGCAACGGCAAAGAATAAGCAGAGTTGGCTGAGTTTCAAGTTTAAAATTGTGACGCCATATGCGAGCAGGCTCCCGAATATTGTGCACGTAATATAAATTCCATAAATGCGCGTAGTCGATTTTTTAAATGGTTTATGATAACTAGAAATGTTGTTGTTTTTTCAATGAGAAGCAGGCGTACTGAATAATGTTGCTGATAATATTATTGAATGCACAGGTAAAATCATTTTCAAATTTCTGAGTAAAACGGGCACTTTTATGGATATTTATATCACATGACACTTAATGGGGAGCTGCTCGTGACATATGACGTCAAACTGTGGAAGTTTATAAAGTTTTAGAATTGCCTATAAACTGCTGTTATTCTTCGGTGGATTTTTGCCAAACTTTCATTAATATGTTTCTCTCATTGTTCTGCCTTTATTAAAACCAACTTGATGTCAGGGTGAACCTTGCCTTTAAGCAGTACAAAAATTTGATTTAAAATATTATTGATGTATATATTCCAAATTACCCAAAATCCTGGAAATAAATAGGTTAGTACTGAATATCATACAGAAGCGATAAAAAGAATAACCAAATTAAAACTAACCATGCCCATAACAATCTGATCAAGTTGCTTTGCTGTTACTTTTGCTGGCAATAGAGAAAGAGAGAGAGAGGAAAACATATCAGATAATGACTTTAAATTAGGGGCTACATGCAAACAAAAACAATTTGAAAAAGAACTGTGGTTGCCAGAAATGACGGCACAGGTAATTATGAAAGCTGCAAAAAGGAAATACAAAAACATGGTGGAGAAATTTTGATTTAAAATCGTAAATTACAATGACAGAAAAATTTAAACCGAAAACAAGTACATGTTCATGGAACCGACACCAAGATGCATGGAATTGATCCAGCTAAAATCTTGTTGATTTTTGCCATCAATGATCCTCCAAGATCCACTGCTACACTCAAAATAGTAAATAATACACGTACGCAGACCATGATATCAGGGATATAGTCAAGGCCGACCTATCCGAGTCACGAGGCCGCTGGAAAAATATTTTTCCCATAGACTTTGTACACATGACTCGGTCCTAGGCCAAGGCCAAGGCCAGCAAAATCCGGCCTCGTGACCGGCCTCGACTACATCCCTGCATGATATATGGCAGACTTAACACGTTGACATGAACATTTTGATGTAATGGATATTACCATGATTCTCAAAGCATTTGAATCAGCAAACATGCATGAAGTGATCAAATGCTACCAGTCCCAGAACTACCAACATTCACATATATATCATTCAGGCCAATTTGAAACAGTTATCTGGGACATATTCATTAACCCGTTAGACTATGAACAAGATATCTCCGGCTAAGGTCTATGGAAAATGCATGTGATTCAAATCAAATCATCCCCAATGGGCTAACAACATGAACCAAGAAGCGAAAATATATATGTACTCGACTCATAAACTCATTAGAGACAATTTGAGTTTGATATAAATTGCATACTCCATTGACCCAAGTCTGAGTTATCTTGTATTAAGCTCTTAACCCGTTGGAGACGATTTGATTTCACTATAACACACATTTTTCATGGACCTCAACACGAGTTAACTCATACTTAGTATCCAATGGGTTAATGGGTTTAACAGACTCAAATTTACTTGTCAGGATGTTGGAAGATGGGTAAATCTTAAAGGGAGAAGGCACCAGCAACTAACAGGCATAAGTTAAGAAAATATTTGAGTTCTTGCAAACCAATCAGATTGCACGTGCACTGCAGGAGCTGACCATGCGTGACCAATGCATGCTAGGTGACGTGTGTTAGCCGCACCGTGGTACTGTATGCACTGTTTGAATTGATAAGCTCCTCCCCCTATAGCTGTTTCTGCAAGTTTAGTCTTAGGGTAAAACTTACAAAGACGTAAAATAAACACAAATTAAAGGTAGTGGATTTCATTTGCAAACATCCCCGCAGACCAGGAAAAGATAACCCATGCCCTTCGGCTATTGATGAAGGGCATGTCTGTGAAATCTGGGGGTCAGTGATTGCCTAGAATTTGCCAAATGCAAAAGAAAAACAATAGCCGTCTAGTGTACGTTCTATGGTAGGAATTTTTTTCTCGCGAGAAAATAATTCAAATCTGAGTCTAATGGTCACTATAATTCCACTTAAACTGAGTTTCTAGCGTCTTTATTTTGCTAAAGGTTCCCAGATGGCATTTTCTTCTTAATGCCATTTTATTTACACAATGTTAATTTTTAGGCATGCAAAAGAGATCCCCTGCCTTTAACTAATTTATACGGGCTTGATGAGGGTGAGTATGCACACAGTACCCCTTATTTAGCTGTTTTTGTCAGCCATGTACCATAATTTCACAATACTCACAATGTCATTTTTATTCTTAACTATGGCCTGTTAGTTTGCTGGCGCCTTCTCCCTTTAAACCTGCTGCACAATTTGGATAACTTGGCAGCTCTGCAGCTGGTTCCTATCTTCTCATGAAAATATGAAGAAATTGTCTGAAGCATGTCAAACCATCTAACACATCAAAGTATCAAGATTTTTAGCGTGTATGCCTCCATTTTCTTTGTTTTGCGCAAGTGCATGAAAAGTGATGATATGGATGCTGCATGTCAAGGGCTACTGTAGAGCCAAATTTCCAGACTGTGTTTGTTAGCGGCAAGTCACTGACATCGATGATGACGGATATTATCCTCGTAACACAGTCCGAAATCTACCTCTACCCTGACTGTTAAGAAGGTTTGGGGCCTAGTTTCGCAGCACCACAAATGGATGGAAAACAGTTAATTCTCTCTACTTATAATACTTTAAAGTATGGTCAATAGTTTTCAGGTATGTAAAGGCAGGGATCTCTTTGGCATGTATAAAAATTAACAGCTGTGTAAATACAATGTCGTTTAGAAGAAAATGCCATCTGGGAACCTTTAGCAAATATAGAAGCTAGAGACTCAGTGTTAGTGAATTATATTGACGCGTTAGACTCAGATTTGAATTTTTTCTTGCGAGGAAAAAAATCCTAACCATAGAATGTACACTAAACAGCTATTGGTTTTTCTTTTTGCATTTCTCAATTCTAGCAATCACTGACGCCCCAGATTTCACAGACATGCCCTTCATCAATAGCCCAAGGATTATCTTTTCTGCTCTGCGGGATGTTTGCAAATGAGATCCACTGCCTTTAACGTTTTGGCCTAACAAAGCCATCCACATTGTCATTGAAAAAACAGGAAACTTCCTGAGTAACTGTCCTCACCAGTACATTTGTGAACATGCTCTATACAGTGTGTCCAGAAAAAAGGAAACCGAGATGATGAGGATATTTCAATATCTTAAAAACAAGTATGAACAATAAGTTGTACATGGTGGAAAGCATATTTTCTCATCTTTTCATTTGATACGCCAATCACAGAGATTCCCATTCACGCATGGCTGAGCAAGACAATGAGAAGGACACAGGTATAAAATCATTTGCACGAGCAATATTGAAATTCAAACTTTCATGCTTGAATGTATTCTGAGTATTTTTGACATTGAAGGGCACCAATTGAAAAGCTGATTTATCTTCTTTCATATGATACCACATTTGTGAAAAATAAGCGTTGCATCGAGTGAGAAAAGAAATTTGAGATGATGCTGTGCTCTCAGAAATGTTCCAAAATGCATTCATTAACAGTTTTCTGGAATTGGCAGCCAAGCAAGTAATAAATTACCCTTGCGAAAATGACTCGGAGCTTATTGTTGTGTCCGCAGCAAGATATTATGTGAAGTCAGCCGGCGTGAACTGTTATTGTTCTGCTCGCCTCTAGTTCTATAAAAATTATTCATTAAAAAATCACCGCTAAAACAGCATGTTTTAATTTTACTTGTTCTCCGGCATATCATTAATTCATTTTTATGCCTGAGGTGTCAAATGAAAGAGAAAATTCTGAAGTTTTACGTCATGCTTTTATTTTTAAAAAAAACAATTACATTTTTACCGTGAAAATGGACTCAAATATGGAATATGCGCGTGCAAATGAAATTTTGGTAGCACCAATATCCATTGTTTTAGTTCAATTATGCGTGAACGATTAATAAAAAGTAATGTATCAAATGAAAGAAGAGAAACGCAGCTTTACAATCATACCTAATTCATTGAAGAAACTATTCATTATGATAGAACATTTTTGCGATGAAATCCGGTTTCCTTTTTTCTGGGACACACTGTATATGTCAGTGTACGTAATTGTGCATTTATTTACCAATTAAAGATGGAGGACATCCACAGATATACAAACAAGGACCTTTACTTCGGAGGTTTTCCTGCGTTTTGGAAGACATTGTGGGCAGCTTTGTAAGTATATATTAGCTCTGTATATATATAGCTTTGTAAGTTAATATTAAATGTATCTATCATACCTACTACTGTTTACCGGCTTTTGAGTACGATAATTGGCTATTTTTCCATCTGTTTTCAGAAAAATTTACTATTTTTCCATCTGTTTACAGTGCCTAGAAAGCACACCCTAAACTTCCAAACAGGTAGGGTAGAGTTCATACCAAGTAGGAAGCGATATCTGTCATTTATATAATATTGGATGGCTTTGAGGTGGACACAAGAAAATATTGTACGACTTGTGACAAATATCAGACGAGTCGCAGACGAGTCCGATATTTTCATAAGGAGTACAATATTTTCTGTGTCCACCGAAAATAAGACATTCAATATTATCATTATTATCTAAATCCTCTAGAAAATTATCAAAATTAAAATTCTGTACAAATTATCTAGTCTTTCAATGGCGACCACTGCGGGACCACTGCCTGCTCTGATTTTATTCTTCGTGTGACAATTTGTAATTCTTATTTGACATAAATCACATCTTCCTCTATAATTTAGTAAATTAAGCAAAGCAAGCACATAAGAAAGATTGAAGTAACCATATAGGAGGATTTCTGGAAAAAAATGCTTCCATAACATGTTATTTGTGTGGAAATCTTGATTAACTCGTAAACAAATACAAAAGTACCCGGATGTATCTGATATTTTTTCAACAGCGTATGATATTTTTGATATCACATGTGTCTCACGGCAGCGTGTATACGCGCATTCCTTGGCGCGCGGGATACGCGATAATATCACAGCGCTTGAAACCCCCCATTTAGATAATAATATCCGATATCTACAACCACTGATGATGAACACAACCCTGAACTGTCACTCTAGTGCTGCTGCACCACCCATGCAATAAAAAGGCTACAATCTTTCAAACTAACCCAATGTTTTACAAAACTTTTTCACAGTAATGAGCAAGTAGGAGGAACACTTGAAAATATTGTGATTTTTAATGGGAGTGATGAGAATGGAAAAAGAAGGAATGAGTGTATTACAAGCATCTTAGCTGCATGTTTGGTGGTAAAGTGAGGGAGAAGATTGAGATAAAACAGGCACGTGCAATAAAAATGAAGCATTTACAGGGAGCAGAGGAAAACAAACTGCATTTTTTTCACTTTCATGAAGAAGAAAACTAAAGAGGACAAAGAAAAAGACGACAAAAGAGAAAAGGAAGAAGAAGAGGAAGAAGAATAGTATACATATCCGGTCTGAGCTCTTGTGTATGGTACATATTTGTACCCATTCCTATGCAAGGAACAGTCTGCGCATGCGCACACTGACATACTGGTTGGGCACTAACGCCCTCTATTGCCAAACACCATATTGGCAATAAGGAAAATTGAACATCTTACCTCTGTGCACTTCACATGAATACTGATTGTTAATTCTATAATACTATTCCTTTCACAAGCCATAAGTTGTTAAAAATCATGCATCATTTTCCCAACAAAATTATTCAGTTGTAAAGATACAAGATGCATGACATGGATGAAGCCCTCTGAGTGAAACCTGATATGATAGCATG
>JZLH01S0327754.1:20232-34800 GCA_001188425.1 Eucidaris tribuloides | reverse complement strand
GAATGTTTAGTTGTCAGTTTTTTAACAAGATTTTTTTTTTCTTTTCATATTGCTAATTTTTTAATTTCAATTTATTGTTATTTGAGGTTGTTGTTTTTGTCATTGTAGCCCCAAGAATAAATATGACTATTGAAGATGTATATAGATCATCATCTCACCATGTCCATGGTGCGAAGGGTACTTTGAACAATTTCGTCTTGTTTCTTCCTTAACACTTGGTCTTATACTCGAGTTTGATAATAATTTATTCAAAGAATTCTCAACATGATGAAAATAGAAATTCTGAAATCAATTCAATTCTATTTACTACAGCCCTGTTCCCACTTTGGCAATCTCTCTTTGACAAACAATTAATATTAACCACTCCTACTCTGTAATAACCTGGATTGTTTCTGAGGCCAGAATCGAGGCCAATTTCTGGTGGCCTCGATCTTGGTCTTGGTCTGAGTCACCTGTGCAAACCCTATGGAAAGGTAGCATTTTGGAGTGGCCTCGGTCTCAGAACCTGTGGTCTCGGATCCAACACTGGTAATAACATAACTCTGGATGAGTCAACTTACCACTCCTTGTTTCTGTTCTTCTTTGGCAATGATGTTCTCAGTCTGTTCCCGGGAAAACTTGACTACAGCTGCTATTACTTTGGCCATGGTCTGAAGATGACAAAAAAACCAAGGTGATAGCCAAAATGTTTCTTACCCAGTTTTGTGTACATCAAAACTTGCTAAAAAAACTTAACATTGGGCTCAAAAAAGGTTGCGGACCCCTGCTGGTGACCTTTGACCTTTTGATGACCTTCAGCTCTCTATGAGACATCTACCACCCAAGTTTGATCACAACTGGGCAAATACTTCTAAATTTAAGAGTCTGTATGAACAATCTTCCATCCAAGTTTGATTGAAACAGAAGCAATTTGCAGAGTTCAAGTTTTTGTAAGCGTAACAGATGGACAACGGACAGATGGACAGACGCCAAAGTGATCGGTTAGTCTCCCTCTACCTCAGTGGGCTCGACACAAACAGAAGACAGAGAAAACTGAAACTTTTTGGAGAATGATGCCAAGAATACAGGTGTGGAATCACCCGTTCATGTCTTGTAATGGTAGAAATCCCTTCAGTTACGCTGTGTATTTCACCTTGATGCACTTTTATGTTGACCCAGGGGATGAAGGACTTGTACAAAAGCTTGGTACATCTTACACCAAGAAATGATTCTCTCCATTTGTACTGATCAAAAATGTATATGTATGTGAGAGAGGTAATGAAAAAATATAAGCCAGTCATCTCTGAGTGTGTTATGTACATGGCTTCTGTACAAACCCATCATCCCCAAGTAGTTAATGTGTCAAGCATTTTTAAAATATTTCACAACTTTTGAATTGTAGTGTCAAATTTAAACAGCTATTGTTTTTTATATGTGCATGATAAAAGAAAAGTGTTTTGAAACATATCCTTTTTTACAAAGTATCTTTCACCAAAATGTAGTTAAGATATTTTAAGTTGCATTATATTTCATTATTTATTGCAAATCAACAGATATCCACAGAGCAGAAAATGTGTATGTTAATCTCAGTTCTCAAAAATGTGTGACAAAATGTCAAATCAGAATTAAAATGTCCAATATAAGCCTTCCAGTTTTATGAGTGAATTTGAATGATAAACTGTTCCTCTACGTTAAAGTTACGCCTAAAAGGCTTGGGGGGGGGGGGGGGGGGGGGGGGGGGGGGGGGTGGGGGGGGGGGGGGGGGGGGGGGGGGGGCGGGGGGGAGATCCGCGGCCCCAGCTAAGACTTCGCGCCAAAATGTCGGCGACGGCGCATAGCAGTGCCACGTGCATTTCATGACTTATTCTCTCGAGATGTCGTCGCGATTCTTTGAGACCAAATTCGCGAGACGTCGGTTATGCGTCCCAAGTTGACGTAACAATTTTAGTATCTTGCATGTCACCCCAAAAATCGCTCAAAAACGTGATTTTGTGTGAATTCCAATTAAAATTGTTGTTTTTCAGCTCTAAAATTCATAATTGTATGATTATTTTTTATTTCATTAGTTGAAATTAATTAATTTTGTTGCTGTTTATGAACGCGCAAAAGTGTCGCCCGACAAATTCATCAAAAAAACAATAGAAAACAAAAGTTGAAAAAACAACAGAAATACATAGAAATTTGAAAAAATCAAATAAAAATACATAGGAAAAACAATTTTGATTCGCGGATTTTTTCAAGTAAACTGTGTTCAAATGGCTAAAAAGAGATGTCTAGACACAAAAATTAGCAAGTGGGACAGCTTTAATTGAGTGATTTATCAGCTTAATTATGCATTTTATGCATAAATTAGTCAAAATTAGATTAATGATGAAATTTAATTCCAGCTGAGAATTTAATATACAGTCTTGTAGATTACTGAATGCGGTGATCGTGCGTGCCAGATTTTCGCGCGATCGAGCGGATCGACGGTCGAGATTCTCGAGGGGCGGGGCAGATAAATCGCACGCCCCCCCCCCCCCCCCCGATATTATGCATAGCCAAAAAGCCAGCCGATTGGGTAATTACCGTCATACTTTTGAGGGTGAGATTTGTAGCTCAAAATTGTGATTGCGATACATTACAAGTTACAGCATACAAAGAATTGTTATGAACAGACAGTATGGCAAAATTCAGAATCAAATTTTTAACTCACCTTTGTTTCTCTGCCCATCATATACTCATAAAGTACTTTCTTCAAATACTACAAAGATAAATGAAGGAAAAATAAACAAGTTAGCATTTAAGGTTTGTAGTACTATGACGATTTACAGAGCTTCATACATTACATGGCTAAACAAACAGAACAACTTATGTGACATGTGGCCACATAACAAGCAATAAGTCAGAAAAATATAAATCTTGTTTGTTATATGGTCTTGAAATAGATAATCCTAGCATATTGTGCACATTTTCAATCTGTACAAATTTGATTTGCACAATTTTAAAACATGCAATGTAGGAATGGTTCAGCACTTGCAACATTGTGGTCATTGTTAAATTGTGTCTTTAATCTCAGCATATGGACATTTTCAATCAGAGAAACATTTATTTCTTAATCAGTTTTGTGCTCAAATTTGGAGGAGAGATATCACAAGGGTGTGGCCCCCGGGGCACTAAGTATAATTGTGTGAAACGTATGTGCCGCGGTTGAGACCCCCATTTTCAGTCCAAATTTCCGTTCCAGAGCATCTCAATTTCAGAAGTCACAGAAAAATTTTGATTTTTCCAGTTCCAGCGACCCCCAAATTTGCCGTTTCGCTTCTGATTTTTGGCTCGGCCGCGCCGCTTTGTGGCGCGGCCGAGCCAGAGCATTGCCATTTCAGCACGGCGCGCAGGAACTTCGCCGCGTGCGAGTTCCAGAGCATAGCATTTGAGCTTTTCTTGAAGGCCTTAGCTCCAGTCGCAGAGACGCCCCCCATAATTTCGCATCAGCCCGTCGCAGAGCCCACCGATTTTCGATTTTGTGCGCAGCACATAGGTATCAGTTTGTAAGTCGAGTGCCCCCCCCCCCCCCCACCGCACCCCACTGTGAGATAGGGTTAAAAAGAGCTAGGATTATTATTTCTGGTAAATTCTGTGAATCTCACCTCAATTTCGGTAGGTTCTGCTAGGATTGGTCCTGACTTGCCAACATTATTGACCCCTCCAGAAGCTGTGAGGTGGGAAGCAAAAAAAAAGGGGCCAATAATGAAACTTGACAAAAATAAAAAGAGCAAATATATTACATTAATGCAGGGTTGGCAGATTAAAATCAAGAAACAAAAGAAATACATATAAAAACTTGCGCATGCAACAAAACTGGTGGGAAAAAATCTTGCAAATAATCAAGATTTGCTCTCCTCTTTCATGTTCTGAAAAAAAATTGTACATACTTCAAAATGGTTATTTCATTTTGTGCTTTAATCTATGATTGACCAGTTTTGCTAGCCTGTTTTATGTTTTTGAAAAAAATATGAACATACTTCAAAATTAGTATTTCATTTTGTGCTTTGTTTCTGGAAAAACAAGTACATTCCTGAAAATGCTGATTTCATTTTGTGCTTAAATAAATGAAAATTTATGGTTTACCAACTTGCTAGCCTTTTCATGTTTCTGAAAAAAACTGTACATACTTCAAAATGATTATTTCATTTTGTGCTTTATATGAATGTAAATCTATTTTGACCAGTTTTGCTTCAGTTTTGGAGACAATTTGATTTGGATCTAACACAAATTCTCCATAAACCTCAACCTAACACATCTCGTACTAGGTCTCCAACGGGTTGAATCTAGACAATGTCACAAAAGTTCTTCTTTTAAAAAACAAAAATACATACCACCTCCCCTCAGCATCTGCATCTCACTTTCCAGTCTCTTCTCTTTCAATTTCATCTCGGCTAGAAGACCTCTCTGTTGCTGTAATTCAGCCTGGATCAAATGATAAGGCCCAAAATCTCATAAATTATCACAGATTGCTGCAAAACTAATACACAATTATGATGCTATTAACAAAAAAGAACTGGCAAAAGTCAACTGGTTAGTGGTCATCTCAAGCTTTGTTCGCCAAACAAAGTTCAAGATGACAAGACCATACCATAGCTGAGGTGGGGCGTGCACCGGTGAACGGTTGACAGTGCACACATACATGCGAACGGCCTGTGTACATTTTAAAGGTTAGTGACATGATTGGGAACACTTGAAAATGCCTCAAGAATCAATTGAGTTGAAATATATACCAACCACACACTAGCAGGAGTGGATCACCCACCTGGGAGGATTTGTCTGTAATTTGTTCACTTAAGGAGAATCAAGCACAAACAAAGGCGTATCTTAATTTTATCCGGGGACGATAAAAATAAGCCCCATAGAGAGCCACACACCAGGTTTCTGTGCTACAAGTTATACTGACATTGTTTATTTTAGAATGAGTCAACGTTGACTACAAGATTTTCACAGGAGAATCCTTGCATAGATTACTTGATTCTAGAATAGTTTCAGCCCAAGTTGAGGACTACCCCCAATCATGTCATTTACCTTTAATATGTGCACTTGGGAACTGGCGTATTTTGAATGTTTACATGTACCATACATATCTCAATATGACTCCCTGATTGAATAAGTGTCAATGATTGACAGTGAGAGCAATTCACAGCAGACGACGTTAAAAATGTATCTAAATACACTCTCTTCACATATGTGCGTACATTATTTAAGAATTTTTTGCAGATTATGTCATTGTATGGTGTTCTTCACACAAATATGAAGGCGAGAACTTTTTTCGGACACGCAATCATCCACAGACAATACATCATAGTGGTGTTGTGTGATATCTGATTTATGTATTATTCAATTACCACTGGTAAAATGTCACTAAAAAGGTATTGTTGTGATGATTTAATCAATTGCCATAGCAATGCCTGTGGCACTGCAGCTGTCACTGGCATTTGTACATGTAGGATTATTATGAGTCTTCAAATATGTGCATGTCGTGATGTCTCATTAAATGCAGTTTGGGATAAATTCTTCATATTTTTCACAGTTTACCCTAATTTTGTGCACACCAAGAGCCACTGATTAACCAATGATTTACCTGTAATGTGACATTTTGTAGCTCCAGTTCATGGCTGGATAACCCTTCCCCTTCTCCGTGGGATGGTGACACTGGGTCCAGGTAGTGAAGGCTGGCTGGAAGACTTCCCTGGAGACATACAGAAAAACAGACACAAATTAACCACCTGACTGCTATTGACTACTGAGCACACTGCACAATACACTGTTGATTATGAATGGGACTGCAAGATCAAATTACAGCGCCAGTGAGACTTCAGCAAATTTGACTGAGGATAAAACTGATTTACTCCAGAACCGTCCTCAAGGTTTTCTATTTCTATTTCCATGAATATGTCACTATCACCTTAGTTCACTATCTTCATCACTCAACCCATGCTAAAATGCACTGCTTTTTGTCATCAGATCTAAGGTATCCTCTGCAAACTCTACTGTGAGTCACCAATGAATGCTATTTGGACTCCAAGAACAGAAGTATATTCATGAGATACAAGTTATGGAATAGTTTGTTACTAGGTCCCACAAAAAGAGTCAACCATAAATTTGAAACAGGTCTATCGTCTTTAGTAACATTTTAAACATGAATACCAAGAAAGTTCAGAGATGTCTTTTTTTAAATTAACATCTTTCTCCCAAGTTTGTAAAGTTACTGTACAATGTTAAGTTCATTTGTCCCTGAACTTGCACAAGTCTGTGTAAGGAAAACCTTAGGCAAAGATCGGCCATGGTTAAGAAGTACTTATATAATCAAACTAGGCATAAATTTGAATATATTAGTGAACAAGCCCATCACAAAGACACAGTTACCCACCATTTGCTCCAGTGAAAGTTGCTCTGGTGACAATATCTTGTCACCAGAGCAACTTTCACTAATTCATAAAGAGTTAGGGTAATGGTTGCTATTGGGTTTCCAGTAGGGTTTGGGTTGGGTCAAGGGTTGGGTTAGATATTGGGGCTAAGGATAGGGTTAGGGTTAGTGTAATAAGATAATTGTTAAAGCAATTGTCACCAGATCAAATGTAATGGAAACGAAGACACCAACCTGTTGCATAATGGCTATCTCTTCCTGATGTTTGGCCTTTTGGTGGTCCAACTCGCCCCTGAGTTTGGCCTCGAGATCTGACAAGTCATTCTGGTGCTGGCTGTCCTGGTGCTCCAGACGGAACTCGATCTCGTTGATCTGGGACCGGTGGTCGATGACCAGGGTCGCTAACTTCTCCTCGTACTCCTGCTTCAACGCATCCATCTCTTCCTTCCTTTCCTGGAATGCACACAAAGTACACACATACAGAGACATCATCAATTGCACATAGTTTTAGCCCTTGGAGAACAACGGAAGTGATTTGTGTATCATCTAGTAAAATTAAATACCTAATAACCAAAGCTTACCATGTCTACTTTCGGTTCCAGACCATGTGACCTTTTCCATCCCCAGAGTACTAGTACACTACCTCTCCAACTTTTTCTACTATCACTCTGCCTATGTTATGTCTGTAAGAACAGAACCTCACCATAGGCCACACTAGTCTTAGTTCAAGGCAGTCAATTGATGGCAGTAATCTCTCCAGTATAATATAAGTTGTTATGTCTGGAAGCCAGACTAACCGTGTCAGAAACCCACACCTGTGAAGTTGACCTGTGCTGAGTGACCTCTGTTAATTTTAACCCAATGAAGATGATGGATGAAATATACTTCATTATGGGGACCATGGGAAATGCCTGTTATAGCAAATTCAATCTTTTGATCAATAATATGTTTGAAATAAAACTTGGGAAAATTCATGTTTGGCAAATCCCCAAATCAGATAATTAAAATAAAGTGATGCTTTCAGCGTTGAGTAATCTCCCCTATAGTAAGTAAAGGGTTCAACAGAAAGATAATTAACAAAATTCAACAAGTTTGATCATGTTTTGAGAAGGGCGCTTGACTTTCAGGTGGATGGTCAGAGGGGAAGGAGGCGACCGAAGAAGACATGGAAGAGGCAAGTGGTGGAGGAGAATAGGAGGGTTGGATTGAGGGAGGAGGATGCATCAAATAGAGTAAAGTGGAGGAAGGGGGTAAGGGCAATTTTTATGAGTGTGACTTAAACCCGGCCACCCCCCTAGTCGGGGACTAAACCATATTTAACTACTACAACATCATTTTATTTTATTACTCACCGTTAGTTGTTCCTCATATCGTTCACTAATCGTCTCCAGTTCCCGTGACTGTTCATCAAGTTGTACTTGGAGCTCGTGGGTGATTTGTTTGTGTTCTCTCTCCATTCTTTCCTCCAATGATTGACCCTTGTCTGCAAATACATGAATGACAGCACTTACATTTCAGGAATTATTTATAAAACACACGTTCGCAAATTGTCTTCACAAGGTTGGAACAACATGATTGTTTATAGTTAGACCATGTGTATTCCAATAATAATAATTATATTTTTTATTTACCCAGAGTAGCCACTTCAGTCAAATAGACCGCTCTCCCACCAGGCCCTGCATAACATAAAATCATTCCCCATCTCTGATCTAGAATGCCAATTGCCTGGCTAGAAAGCAGAAGGTACCATTTTTCATTTTTAAAAGTCTGTGGTATGTCCTGGCCAGGGTTTGAACCCACGACCTCCCGGAAGCGAGGCAGAGGAATCTAACCACTAGGCCATCACATCAGTCATATGGTAATATTACGTATGGAAAGTGAAATATGACTACGCACAGAGCAATTTTTTAACCCCGCTGGAGACAATTTGATTTCACTATTTTGGATGTAGGGTTAATAAGGTGTTAAGGTTATCTGAGTTATACCTCATCAGAAAGAGCAGACTCTGCTCTTTCTGATGAGGTATAACTCAGACAACCTTAACACCTTAGTAACCCATTGGATGCTATAATGTGAAATATAGTCGAAAATCACGGGGGTCCCCCCCCCCTCGAAATTTTTTATTAACCCGTTGAAGACGAGTGACGAGATATCTTGTCACAAGGTCTACGGGAAATGCGTGTTAAAGCAAAAACAAATTGTCTCCAACGGGTTAATTTAAAAAAAAGAAAGACATTCAGAATCTGTTATTGGTGTGATATGGGCATAAAGCTTTCAAATAAAAAAAATCCCCAAAACTAAACTTGGGCTTTAACTGATTGGGCATGCAAACTTGTTGTTTTCATTCATTAGGTCGCCTGAACAAAATTTTCACTTGCCCAAGTGAACAAAATGCTTGTTAATTGTGTTACTTTAGAGATACATGTAGTCCCTTGTTCATCAATTAAGATTTACACAATATTCAAACTGAATCGAAAACATAAGTCTTTATTCAATACTCTCTAGCAAGTAAAAATTGCCCATTCGGGCAAGTTAAATTCATTTCCATGAATTTTCAATTTGCCCAGAACAAAATTTACCTGCCCCGGGCAAGCAGGCACATGCTAGTGTTGAGCCCCGGCTATCGTGAATTAATCTGAGCTCAGTCTTGGATCTTCATTTAGCAGATGACTTTCTTCTTTCTATACCAACACTAACAGTGAATTTGAAATGTCCTATTGTTCTACCCTTACCAATGGTTGCTCTTAATTGCTGGTCCATCTCATGTTCCTTTTGTGCCACCGTTGAGTTCATCTCTCTGAGGACTTTCTTCAGGTTGGAGTTGAGTTCATCCTGTTTTACAGCAATCTTTTCGTCACACTCCTTCTGGACGGCTGCTAACTTGGCCTCGTGGATTCGAGTCATGTCCTCCACTTCTGCCTCGTGATCTTGCCTGAAGTAAAGAAATAGTAGTAATAATGTTACATAAATAATAATAATAATAATGAAACAATGAAAATGATACTACATGTACTACTACTATGGCTACTACTACTGCTGCTACTACTACTACTACTGATCATAACAATATTTTAAAAAAAAATTAAAAATTAAAAAAAAATAACAACAATGATAATGATAATGATAATAATGATAATAATAATGTTAATGATAATGATAACAATAATAATAATAATGCTGCTGCTGCTGCTGCTACTACTACTACTAATAGTACTACTACTGATAATACTAATACTAATAATAATAATAATAATAATAATAATAATAATAATAATAATGATAATACTGCTGCTGCTACTACTACTACTACTACTACTAGTACTACTGATAACAATACTAATAGTAATAATAATAAGAAGAAGAATAAGAATAATAATAACAATAATAATTTTAAAAAATATAAAAAAATACTACTACTACTACTACTGATAATAATAATAATAATAATTATAATAATAATAATAATAATAATTACAATAATAATAATAATAATAATAATAGTAATAATAATAATACTGCTGCTGCTACTTCTACTACTACTACTGATAATAACAACTAAAAACAAAAACAAAAAAATATAAAAAAATACTACTACTACTACTACTACCACTACTATTACTACTAAGTACTACTATCATTATAATCACACATGAATTCATATTGCATGTAGAGTAGTTTAACTACTTGCAGTCAATGGGTATGCCACTGCACTCCCACCCCAATTCAATTTAAATTGAAATGCATCATGCTTTTTTTACCAAATCTGATCAAAAGTCCTTAGGTTATCATGAAAATGAGCTCAAGTCAGACATGTTTAGGGCCCTGTCACCTTTAGCCCTATAACCTTTCCACTCGAAAATCTACTCAGCTCATTGATGCTGCACATTTCATATTTGACCAAAGTCTCATTAACATTAGATTAGTTGTTCTAAAATTATACTGGTAACAAGCTCAAATCAGACAGGAATGAGCCCTTGTGACCTTTGACCTTTTACAAAAAATTGAAATTAGTTCATAAAATCAAGTTTGTTCCTTGGTGCCTCTGACTGCCTTATAATACATTGATACAATTTACATCAAAATCTGATCTGCTGTTCTTGACAACAAGAACCGGTAACAGAAGAACAGACAGATGGATGCATGCACGCACGCACGCACGCACGCACGCACGCACACACACACACACACACTCTCCCACACAGAAATATGAACGATCCAAAAACATAATGCCTCCTGCATCAAAGGTGCAGAGGCATAAAAATTCTATAAGAATGTATTCAAATGTATGTCATAATCTAAACATTTCGTGGAAACAAAATTCCTTGATTTTCCAATGATGGAAGTTGGAAATTTTAGGATCATCCTGACATTTTTCTTGCTTCTCACCTTGTGTCGGTGGTTTTTACAGATTTTCAGGTTAGCTGTAAACCCTGCAAATACATACATTTAGACAAACACACCCAGATATTTGTGTCATATATGTATCTGATCCACTATATTTAGCAAGGGAACTTGTTAGAAATTATGAGAAATAGTTTTTGTGGATGAAAAGCCACTTTCTGAATATAAGATATCCATCTTGCAGAAATGTTTCCAAAAGTGTCTTTGTGTGAAATGCAGCACAATTGCCAGTTATTTTAGATGACGGTAATTCCCAATTTTGCCGAGGATAAGTGTTACTTCTCATACACTCACACATACAGTAATATAGAATTGTACATTACTCACTTGAGGTCCTCGATCTTCTTCTCCATGTCTGTCACAGCCTTCCTGAGCTGCTCCATCTCAGTGCTCTTTTTATCGATGTCTTCCTTGTGCTGCATCTCTGCTCCTAGGAGTGACTCCTTGACAACGGTGATCTGCTCCTCCACCTGCTGCGTCATCACCTGCTGAACCCGATCCCTCTCCTCCACGATCTTCACCTCGGCTGCGGCTTTCTCGGCCTCCACTGCCGCTTTCAGTTCCTCTAGCTCTTTCTCCAATGCTGCAACAGTGGCACCATGTGTCATTTCCATTGCTGCTACCTGCCTCTCCAGGCTTTCTGACTTTGCCGTCATCTCGTCCAGTTCCTCCTGCCGTTTTGCAAGTGCTGCACTGGACTGCTTTTCATTCTCGGCAATCATTTCCGACATTTCCTTCTCTTTGGCTGCTAAATCCTGCGAGAACTGGTTCTTGATGTGGGCAAGCTTGATTTCCGCTTTCTTCTTCAGATCGGCAAGTTTCGATTTAGTGTCCGATTGGGCACTCTCCCTTAAAGTACTGAGTTCTGTTTCTAGTTCAGCTATCCTATCATGCCCTTGCACAAGAGCATTTTCTTTCGTATTTAACTCACTCTCGATTTTGGTTTTGTCCTCTTCAAAGTCTCTCCTCAGCTGTGTAATCACCTCTTCCAGATCGTTCATTTTCTTTTTAGAAGATGTTGTCAGATCCTGAATCTCCCTCTCCATAAGTTTGATCTGTTCTTCAGAGGCTTTTAATTTGACCTGGAGGTCAAGGTCATTATCTACAAGGTCATTCACCTTTGACCTGTATTCATCCAGAGTTTCCAAATCCTCTTTTAGTCTGGCATTTTCTTCTTTTACAGCATTCATGTTTTCCTCAAACTGTTTCTGCATGGACTCCATCATCTCAAAGTGTTGGTGTTCCAACTCTCATGTGCTCTTGTGCTCTTTGTCTTTAACGGACATCTCTGATGCATGTTGCTTTTCAAGATTTTCAATGATGTCGGCATTCTTCATGTCAGTTTCACCAAGATCATTCAGTTGTTTATCATGTTTTTCTTGCATCTCTTTCATTTGCTGTTCATGCTCCGTTTTCAACTCATCCAAAGCCTTGTGGTGTGAAGTCTTAAGCTCTTCAACCTCACTGCTTGACTGATCTTGAAGACTGGTCAATTTTTCATTCAGTTCCGCTACCTGCTGCTCAAATTCATGCCTCAGCTTGTTCAAATTTTCTCCATTTGTTACATTCAATTTTTCAACTTCATCTTTCCATTGCTCTCGTATGTTGCTGATCTCATTGGCTGAATTAATCTTTTGCTCTTCAAGCTCATGTTTCATTTTCTCAACTTCTTGTTTCTGAGCGGCAACAAGAGTGGCAATCTTTCCCTTGGCCTTTTCTTTGATATCCTGAACCTGTTTTATAGATTTCTCCTCTAACTCCCTGTTACTCTGCTCAGCCTCTTCCTTGATTCTATCCAACTGCTCTTGATGAGTAGCCTGTAATTTTGCGGTCATATCATCAAGGCCTAAATCCTTCTCCTTCAGCATGTTTGACAGCTGCTCCTGGAATGAATTCTCCTTCTCCTGGAGTTTGCTCTCAAAGTCAGTTTTGAGAAGATCTACTTCACTCTGGTGCTGATTCAGTTTGGCCTCAATAAGTTGTTGGAATTCTTCATCCTTCTTCTGCATCGCATCTTGTTCCTCCTGTAACCTTTGCTCCAAGTCACTAACTTTCTGTTTCATCTCTCCTGTGAGTTCCTCCATTTCCCTTCCATGCCTTACTTTCACCTCTTCCAACTCTCCCTTCAATTCTGACATCTCCTTCTCCTTCCCCTTTACTGCATCCTCCATCTCTTTTCTCACACTCACAATCTTGCTCTTAACCTTACCCTGGAACTCAACAACCTGTGCTTTGTGAGTCTCCTTCAGACTCTTCTCTTTTTCAGCATATTCCTGAGACAGTTTCTGAAGCTCGGCATCTTTTTCTGTCAACTGCTGTGCCATCGCTGTGCTTGATTCCTCTCTTATTAACTTAAGATCTGAACACAACTTGTCATTCAGTTCCTGCAGCTCTTTTACTTGTTTTCAACCTGTCCTTCATGATTTATCCTCTCCTCTATCTCTTTCTTACATGCTGCAATTTCTTCATCTCTTTGCAATACAGACGATTGCAGCGCTTGATTATCCGACATCCTCTCTCCTAATTCCTTCTCCAGGTTAGTTGCTTCTTCTGCTCGCTGTCTCAACATTGATATCTCCTCTTCCATGGTTTTGAATTGTTTATGTAATGTTAGAATTTCTTTGTTTTTAGCACTAACTTCTGTCTCAAGACTATGCGTTTTCTCTAACAACATTTCGTCTCTCTCACAGACCTGTTTCTGTAAGCTTTCCACTTCCTTGTTCACAGTCTCTATCTGGTTTTGGTTCTCTGACTTGGCATTATCCAGCGCAGATAAGAGTTCAGTTTCTCTGATTTTCAGAGCTTGTACTGCTTCTTCTCGTTCTTTTTCAAGCAAACCTAAGCTGTTATTCATTTCCTTCTCTCTCCTTTCCATTGAAGATAAGTGATTCTCATGCTCTTGCCTCAACTGTTCAAGTTTTGTTTTCAATTCACTTTCTCTTGCCTCCATTTGCAAAACTGCTGCAGCATTGTTGTCTTGCATTTCTTGCAATGAGGTAGTTAGTGACTGTTCTTTATCTTTCAAGTCGGTAATGTCTCTCTCAAGCTTAGTGATAGTGTCGTTTGCCTCTTGAAGCTTTTCACCTAATTTCTGAGTTACTTCACCAACTGAACTCTGTGTTTGAGCTTCTAGGGCTTCAACTCTCCTGGCAACATCTTTTTCATGATTCTCTCTTTCGGCTTTTAACCGCTCCTCAAACTCAGAATCCTTTCTTGAGATAGCTTCTTCATGATCTCTGTCTTTCTTGGCAAGTGTTTCTTCTAGGGTTTTAGTTCTATTTTCAAGGTTCATGCAGGAATCCTTCATTTGTGAAAGATTCATGTCCATATCAGCTAACCTCTCCAAAGATCTCTTTGCAACTTCAATTTCATTGCTTAATTCCGAGGCAGAATTTCTGGCAGAAATCAATTCATCATTCTTTTCATGTAGTTGGGTATCCAATGACTGCTTCATCTCCCCATATTCCTTTTCTCGTCTTTCAATCAATGCTTTTGATTCTAAGAGTTCAGCGTGGACTTGATCAACTTTTGCTTGTAGATTTTCGTGTTCCTCCGTTGTCTCAACGCTCCTCCCTCACGTTTGGCACATTTAATCTTGGCAATCTGCTTTTGCAAACTCCTCAGCAGTTTTGATTCAAGGAAGCAACCGCTTCCCCTGAGCTTCTCGATGATTGCCGGCTCTATTTTCCGAGGCAGAGGTGCTGCCCAAGACTTTGATTTCCTCTGAGTAGTTTCTCGTTGAATTTCCGCTGATCTCCTGGATGACACACTCATCATCGGAACACCCCACA
>JZLH01S0327731.1:27041-39870 GCA_001188425.1 Eucidaris tribuloides | reverse complement strand
GGGACCAGGATACAGGGGGGAAATGCTGTAGCAATCACCTCAGCCAGCTGCAGGAAATATCTGGTCGTGGTCGAGATACATTTTTGGGGTACCAGAGCGGTGGGGCGCTCGTAAGGCCCCACCCCATCACTGTAGACATTTACCTTTAACCTTAATAAAAGACGGGTGTTTTTTACCCATGTGGCCGCTGCAGGTGGGAGGATCTTAGCCGTTCACCACGCACTCATGACAACAAATGTTCCCGTACGTCACCTGCAACATAATCTACAAAATTTTTCTGTAAATGTTAATTTTCAATTATTTCTGAATTAATTATACATTACATACCAATTATATATAAACTCAGAAGTATGCTGTGATTCATTAAATTAATCTCCAAAACCCCTTATTTTTGGTCTAGATACCATTGGTGAAATTCTAATAAAATGTACTTTGAAACAATTGGTATGATTTGTTTTTATGTATTTTATTGTTCATTTTTATTATGTATTTCTTTGTTTTCCCAATTTTATGTTTATCTTAATAATGTTTTTATTTCGGCTACACTATCATGATCAGAAACAGCATGACATCAGTTCATTTAAAGTAGTAAAAGTGAAAATAATCATACATTAATGGCTTTTGGCTGAAAACAATTTTTATGGGAAGTGTTTATAAAACCATGTTGCAGTCTACTCTGAGACCAAAGTGACAAGATAAGTTAAGTTATGTTTATGAATGTTTAAGTTGGCCAAAAAGTGAAACATGTACAGTGTACTCTCGATATAAAGAAGTCTTTGGAACCCATCAAATTTGTTATTTTATAACGAAATTTCTTTATATCAGGGTTGCGGAAACACTAATAAACAAAGGCAATGCAAGATCTGGGACCAGAGATGTATAATTAGGCTTGTTACTACAGTATGTATAAATAACGGCTGTTCGGATGATGATGTAACTTGGGTCACGTGTGTTTATGAGGTTATGATAGACTGATTAGACTTTGGAGTTGAAAGTTTAAAGGTCACAAGACCCTGTAACTCGTTTTAGTTTACTATCATGTTAACCTAACTCTTAACATGCCAGAGGACTTAAACCCGTATGGACTTCATGTGTATTATTATACCCCAGGCAAAGTTTAAAGGGGGTATATATAGGAATCGGCGTACGGTTTGGCGGTCAGGCGGGCGGTCGGTCAGTAGGTCCGTTACATTCTTGCGGATCGAACTTCTTCCTCAGTTTTTGACCATTGCTCATGAAATTTGGCACACACATTGATCTTGGGGTGAAGATGTGCAAGACACATTTTGGCACGTGTCAGACACTGTGTTGCCATGGTAACAGCATATAAATGGACATAAATTAGGTAAAAATCTTGCGATACAAACTACATGTACTTCCTCAGCGTTTGACCAATGTTCATGAGATTTGGCACAATCATTGGTTCGGGGTTAAGATGTGCAAGACACATTTTTTGCATGTGTTCGGACTCGAGTCAGACTTGAGTCACCAATTTTTCTGACTTGTGACTTGACTTGTGGGAAAATGAATTGTGACTTGACTTGACTTGTGAGCGAATGACTTGCGAAATGACTTGACTTGAGAAAAATTGACTTGGTTACAACATTGTTAAAATCTCAATGCAAGTGCCAGTATTCTTCAACATAAGGATTAATGCACATGTACATGTATGCGCGATTATGAGTGAGGTATTTTTGCTTTTTGTTTATAAAGTTTATAAAAGGTCTTTATTCGTGTCCATATGCACCCTCTAGATATCCTTTCTTTTATTCAATGGCCATCTGAATAAATGTTTTCTCATCGACAGCAAAACTGTGCGGAGTTGTGTATTTTGGGGCACAATATTTTCTAGTTGTTGACTTGACTTGACGAAATGACTTGCGACTTGACTTGACTTGTGGACAGATGACTTGTGACTTGACTTGACTGGATATAGAATAACTTGCTACTTGACTTGAGAAAAAATGACTTGATTACAACTGTGGTTATTTGGCAAATTTTGAGCAATAAGGTCATTCAAATTATGTGATATTACACTCTGTATACAAACTGTACTGATGTAGGTAATGGAAATGAAATTTAAATTGATGAAATATATGAATTACCTTTTACTTTAAAATTAATGTTGTTTCTTATTTATTTCCTTATTCCATGACACAGACAATGATTCTCAAATGGCTGTAAATTTGTTATGTCAGGAACTCAACCGCCTCTTCTAACAACTCAGCCACCTGTGTCCATACCAGCTACCACCAATACCACTACATTGTACATCTATCTACAAGTCAGTTGCCACCCATAGGAAGAAGCAGAGATTGAACGTAAAAAAAAAAAAGAAGCAAATTGAGATAGAAAACAAGGCTGGTATTACTGGAGAGGGAAGCTTGCACAGTTGAGGAAATTAAAGACATCTTTAAATAGCTCCAACCTAAAATATTATCTGGTCATATCACTCCCCAAAACTCACTCAAATAAGTTGTAGTAACTGCCAGGAAGGATAAAGCAGTGTCAAACTATTAAATTACACGTCTTGCTGCCTGCGGAGTGTGTTGTGGACACTGCTCTAATGGAGAGATCATTGATGAAGAGGAGTTGGCTATAGTGATGAAGAGGAAACTAATTATTTTGGCTGCAATTAATGTAAATTGTCATAATCTTTGTTCTTGTGGTGCAGTTCTATGCCCAATACAGTACATAAGATAAATCAAATGTGTGTGTTTACTCGAATATGAACTGTATATTGTTGCTGTGATACTGTTTATACATATCAGCCATTCCATGTAAATGTCACGCGAGTCACGCATGTTTTATGTCACACAAGTCACAAACCAGAGTATAGATCAAAACCGAGAAAATATTGAAGGTGATTGCTTTATCTTATCATGTAAATCAATCATCTGTACCCTGGCTTGTGACTCGTAACATACAGCATGCGTGACTCGCGTGACACAAGTATGGAATGGCTGATATAGACTGAGGAATCGTACTACCACCCCCCTCTTATTTCATGTGGATCACTCCACATCCCACAATACTTTGGCGGAGGTGCTTCATGAACCCCCTTTATTGAGTTTCCCGCATATTCTGAGACCAAATTTGAGTCACCCGGGTCGAATATTGTTAGAAATGTCATCAACAATAATTATCCCGAAATCAGCACTCCATGAGTTACGGGCAAAATTGTGATCATATTGATACGTTTTGTGTCATTGACCAGCGCCCTCACGCGGCCGACGCAAACAGTGCAACGTTGTAATCAATGGTACTTCACGAAAACGGTGATAAGAAATTCAATTCTCATTTAAACAAAGAGCACATTCACACGAATAATCGTTGATGCTTTATCTGTCACTGGACCCTTTATGATGTGCTATACGGTTTGAAAGTTCACCCACCGTACCCGATCAAAAATAAGTCTTCACGTCCCTGTAATATAGTCAATGGGGATTTGACATCATCAACTTCGAGCACCATTTGCCATGTAACTAAGCAAAAAGGCAACGAGCACAGCCAGCAGTGGATGCCTACATTATCGTACATCAGTTATAATTGACTGGTCTCACCTATTTTTTCCAAAACCCACTCCGTACCTGTCCGTTCAAAGAAGAGCATGTCATTTTAACCATGGTGTAACAAACCAACCATAATGAATATTCATTAGTTAACGAAAGCGCGCATGACGTCATATTGCCATTCATTGGTCAATCTCGTAATGACGTCAGAATTGTCTGCTATCGGCGACGTGGTGCGGTGCGCTAGCAAAATGAGACAGTCGTATCAATATGTTTGGGTATTAATTTGCATAATTAATTAGAAATAAAGAATACATATTTTCGCATATTTTATTATGCAAAATGTATTTTGTTTATTTTGTTTCTCTTTTTAGTATAATTCTATGCATTTTGAGGCCAATATCATCCGTTTTACATTTACCATATATAATTCATATGTTACAATTATTGGTCATTTTAGCCAAGGTCAATGACATTTGACCTCTTAAAATACTTTCTCCACCCTCTATCTGAACCTATATTTCTTTTTAATTTTTTGGTTGGAATAGTGCTCGAAAGGATCAAGTTTCACTGGCACATATCGCAGTGCAGCAGCCATTTTGATGACTTGCGTTCAATTGCAAATTTTGCACGTACCCCCAAATCTAATGTAAAGTTACGCTTGATTAGCAATTAATTGCAAGACTTACGCTTAATACTTGCGCTCGATATCAAACGTAACATTTTCTTGCAACAGGATTGAACGTAACAATTCAACGCAAGACTTATGGGGCGTTGCAAGAAAGTTGCGTTTAATTGCAAATCTATCGTAAGTCCCCAAATCAAGCGTAAGTCTTGCGTTCAATTGCAAATTTGCAATTGAACGCAAGTTACGTTCAATCCTGTTGCAAGAAATGTTACGTTTGATATCGAGCGCAAGTATTTAGCGTAAGTCTGGCAATTAATTGCTAATCAAGCGTAACTTTACGTTAGATTTGGGGGTACGAGCAAAATTTGCAATTGAACGCAAGTCATCAAAATGGCTGCTGCACTGCGATATGTACCAGTAAAACTTGATCCTTTCGAGCACTATTCCAACCAAAATTTAAAAAAAATATAGGTTCAGATAGGGGGTGTAGAAAGTGTTTTTAAGAGGTCAAATGTAATTGACCTTGGCTAAAATGACTAACAATTGTAACATATGAATTATATATGGTAAATGTAAAATGGATGATATTGGCCTCAAAATGCATAAAATTATACTTAAAAGAGAAACAAAATAAACAAAATACATTTTGCATAATAAAATATTCAAAAATATGTATTCTTTTTTTCTAATTAATTATGCAAATAAATACCCAAAATCACTTAAAAAAACTCATGGAGTGCTGATTTCGGTATAATTATTGTTGATGACATTTCTAACAATATTCGAACCGGGTGACACAAATTTGGTCTCAGAATATGCGGGAAACTCAAAAAAGGGGGTTCATGAAGCACCTCCGCCAAAGTATTGTGGGATGTGGAGTGATCCACAGGAAATAGGGGGGGGGGGGTGGTACGATTCCTCAGTCTATATCAGCCATTCCATACTTGTGTCACGCGAGTCACGCATGCTGTATGTCACGAGTCACAAGCCAGGGTACAGATGATTGATTTACATGATGACATAAAGCAATCACCTTCAATATTTTCTCGGTTTTGATCTATACCCTGGTTTGTGACTCGTGTGACATAAAACATGCGTGACTCGCGTGACATTTACATGGAATGGCTGATATGTATAAACAGTATCACAGCAACAATATACAGTTATGTACTGTATTGGGCATAGAACTGCACCACAAGAACAAAGAATATGACAATTTACATTAATTGCAGCCAAAATAATTAGTTGGTTTCCTCTTCATCACTATAGCTAACTCTTCTTCATCAATGATCTCTCCATTAGAGCAGTGTCCACAACACACTCAATAGGCAGCAAGACGTGTCATTTAATAGTTTGACACTGCTTTATCCTTCCTGACAGTTACTTCTGAATCAACTCCTTTGAGTAAGTTTTGGGGAGTGATATCACCAGATGACATTTTAGGTCGGAGTTATTTAATGATTTCTTTAATTTCCTCAACTGTGCAAGCTTCCCTCTCCAGTAATACCAGCCTTTTTTTTCTATCTCAATTTGCTCTTTTTTTTCAACCTCAAGCACTCTTCCTCATATACGCTAAATCTCTGCTTCTTCCTATGGGTGGCAACTGACTTGTAGGTAGATGTATTCGGATATGCAAATGTAGTGGTAGTTGTGGTTGCTGGTATGGACACAGGTGGCTCAGTTGTTAGAAGAGGTGGTTGAGTTCCTGACATAACAAATTTACAGCCATTTGAGAATCATTGTCTGTGTCCTGGAATAAGGAAATAAAAAAGAAACAACATTAATTTTAAAGTAAAAAGTAATTCATATATTTCATCAATTTAAATTTCATTTCAATTTTTTACATCAGTACAGTTTGTATACAGAGTGTAATATCATGTAATTTGAACAACCTCATTGCTCAAAATTTGCCACATAACCAGAGTTGTAACCAAGTCATTTTTTCTCAAGTCAAGTCGCAAGTTATTCAGTCTCCAGTCAAGTCAAGTCACAAGTCATCTGTCCACAAGTCAAGTCAAGTGTCGCAAGTCATTTCGTCAAGTCAAGTCAACAACTAGAAAATATTGTGCCCCAAAATACACAACTCCGCACAGTTTTGCTGTTCCGAAGATATGCATAATTTTGTACATGCATGTCGCACCAAAAAATTGGTCAGAAACGTGATTTTGTGTACAATTTCAATACAAATTGTGTTTTTAGCCAAATATCATAATTCTATTAATATTTTTGCTTTTACTGATTTAAATTACCTTATTTTATGCTGTTTACGATCGCATAAGTGATAACGACAAATTTCATCAAAAAAACAAATACATAAGAAATTGCAAAAACAATAAAATACATTGACCAAATCATGACCAAAATTAAACAGATAATGCAGGACCCCACCCACCCACTCAATGGCAATTTCAAATTTAACCGATCAGGCATACGCTTGTGTGCACCCCGAACACAAAAATCCCGTTTCAGGTACTCGTTTGTTCCCAACACGATTCATGTCTACAATGCAAAAGTTCGAAGATCTGTCTCTCAAACTTAAAAATGAAAATAATACAGGGTGCTTAATGTTTTGCGCGTATGTGGCGGTGTGCGTGTGTGTCATTACGCGTGTGTGCGCGCGCGTGTTTGAGGGTGTGTTTTGGGTGTGTGTGTGTGTGTGTGTGTGTGTGTGTGTGTTGTTGTTGTGTCTGTGTGTTTGTGTTTGTGTGTGTCGTGGTCTGTGTGTGTGAAGTCTGTGCGTGTGCGTGTAGGTATGTGCGTGCGTGTCTGCGTGTGTGTGTTTGTTTGTTTGTGTGTGTGTTGTTGTGTGTATTTGTGAACCGTGGTGTTGTGAATGTGTATGAAACTGTTTTTGGCAAATGTACACACACGTACGCGGCCACATGCACGCACGCATTTATACCACCATCAATACAAAATATATGCCAATTGAGAATTTCCGCGTGTCGTTGTAATATGTTATCTTATTTCATTCATTTCCTTTCTACGGTAACATAGACTATATTTTGTGTATTGTATGTAATATTATATTTTGTGTATTTTGTATTGTAACAATGTCAACCAGTGAAACTAAAATTTCCTAATGAGGACAATAATCCAATTCAATTATCAATTCAATTCATAGGAAATTCATCTAATATTGCAATTTTTTTGAAGTAAATTTGCTAAGAACACAACAAAGGGGTCTACACCAAAAATTAGCACATTTGGAGATTTATAGAGTGAGTTAGAACAAAAAGTATGATTTTGACATATCAATTATGCATAAATTAGCATAATAAACTAAAAACAATTTTCATGAAAAAAAATAATCATACCATTTTGTAGATTAGGTCGTGGGCGACGTGTGGGCCAATTTTCGTCGCGGTCGATGGCTGATATCTCAAAGGGGGAGGCGGGCTGCGAGGCCCCCCCCCCTCCAGCCATATGATCTCCAAAATACCCCGGCCTAGATAGGGTTAAGTTATTATGGTAATGAGAATCGGTAACAGACGGACAAACAAGATCACAATATTTTGGGCCCTGTGACCTTTGACCTTTCACCATTCAGGTCTAGAATTTTATCATTTAATTTGGTCATCATACATGTAGTACATGCTTGGTCTTAGTTACATCAAAAACCCATCAGCCATTCTAAAGTTATTGATCCTAATGGACGGACGCACACACGCACGCACGGACACACAGGCGGACGGACAACCCCATAACATAATGCCTCCGGCACCTTCGGTGCGGAAGCATAAAAGTAGCTTCTATATCAAACTTCAATTCACCTGTGACAATGAAAGTCCAGCCTCAGTTTCATTTCCAAAAATCCCTTTGATTGATTGCTTGGACTGGGCCTCAAAAAAAAACAGCTTCGAATACAGGATTAACAGCAAATGCTGCTCCTCCTGAGAATTAAATAACAGATACCAAAATTAACCTGTTAAAGACTGTCTGATTTTGCTTTCCCATGCATTTCTCATGTAGAACTCCACACAAAATATCTTATGACTAGTCTTCAACGGGTTAATAGGCTTTTATAAATTATATGTAAATACTTGTTAATTTTTGACATGTTTGACATTTGCACGTCAAAAAGCATCTAAATGAATGAAGTCAGCTGAAATCATATCCAGTGTGAAGATTGATATAAATAAACACCTCTCATAGAGACTTGAGGTAAAATATTGAGCTTTGGTGAAAATCTGGACGGCTAAACTTCATCTTTTTTTCAAATGACTCACAAGCCTTTTCAAAAAATCCGCGACGTCAAACGTGCACGCGCCGTTCCAAAATTGTCCGATCAGCCGTTAGCCGAAAGTCGCTCAGAGGTTAGCCGTTTAACCAATCAGTGCGCTCCGCTGGTCTTGCGATGGTACACATAACCGCGATTCGCAATTTGAGCAAAATTTAAACTCACGGAAAGAATGACATTCTGGTAACATGTCGTTATTAGTTTATCTTATAAAACAAAAAAATTCATGACGTATGGATCTCAAACTTTCAACATACCATTTGTAAGTACTAAACTACCGTTTGGTGTTGATAGTGAACTTAATGAACGGAAGTAATGGACTTGCAAATCCCTGGCACAATCTTTAACAATTTATGTCATTTGATTTATCACAAATTTCCTAACTAAAATTTCCAATGAAACCAACATTCTCTATGTTACACGTATGTACATAGGTAGTTTCAAATGATAATTATGTATGATAATAAATAGTGTGTTGATTAATTAATTTTTGATATTCAATGGATTGAATATTGAGTGGCCTTCAGGGGAACATCAAATATGTTTTCTGTAACAAACTCACATTGCCTCAAAGCCAATACGAGGGCAATGATGTTTTTACTTTTTTAAGGCAACACAGTTGATATTCTCCCAAAAGCAGAGCCAATTAATATCATTATTGATACCTACAGCTGTACATGTATGTTAAAACTATGTTATACTTACAGTTTGGGTACAATGGCCTGACTAGCCAAACAGGCTGGTATGATTGTTCGATACAAACTTGCACAAGGCAAGTACCTCCGAATCGTTCCTGTTTCAGTTTATCTTTTTTGCCTGTAGGAAACACAAATGTGAACCAACATGAAATTTAAACACGATGTGGTTTTTCCTGAAGTTCACAATAGCTCTCTTTCAATATTCACCCTAAAAAGACTGGGCGTGGGGCCTAAGAGCACCCCCTCGACTTTTCAGATGATAAGTCTGAAATGTGCAACGCTCTTACCATGGCACTTCACATTTTTTTTTCTTTTGAATCTCGTGCATCTTTTCAGAACACAGTTGTGTATTTTGCTAATTCCGGGCATGTGGTTCCAACATTTTGTACTTGCATGTCAGATCAAAAATCACTCTTAAATGTAATTTCATGTTTAATTTCAATACAAATTGTGTTTTCTGCCCAAATTCATAAATGAACGATTATTTCTACTTTTACTGAGTGAAATTAATTGTTTACTGTTTGTTTTCGACAAATATTATTTTTAAAAATCAATAAAAAGCAAATGGTACAACACAAACAAAGAAATGTAAAAAAAAAAAAAAACAATGAAATACACGAAAATTTAATTTAGATTTCCAGAAAATTGTTGGAAAAATTAAGGACTATTTAAGCCAAAAAGATTTGATATCGTTTTTTTTTATAGATTTATTGGCAAAAATATTTCATTTTCATGCATATATTTACATAATCAGTTATAAATAAAACCAAGAATATTTTCACAAATTTCATCATGCAATTTTTTAGTTTACATGAGGTTGTATGTGCGTGCAAACTTTCGCACCTATCGTGAGAAATGGGCCCAGATCTCAAGGTGGGGGGGGGGGGGTGGGTAGAGAACTTTAGTCCCCCACCCAGTGTTTTTAGGGTTAAAATGACATGATCTGCATGTGACAAGGTGCCCCCATTACAGACTATTGCATGTATTATTTGCCTTTAGAACAAACTAAAACAAAAAATAAAGTTATGTTGATGGATATGCCTTGATCTTCTCCTCATATTTGAAGCTTTACATGAACACCAGTGTTGTATCCGAGGCCGGCTCACCCGAGGTCAAGGACGAGGCCAAGGATTTTTATCCGAGGTCAAGGACGAGGAAAAGGCCGGGGGTCTAAAAAAGGCCGAGGCCAAGGACAAGGCCAAGGATTTTTCTTCAAGGACAAGGACAATGTCAAGGCCAGAAAGGCCGAGGCCGGTCTGAGGTCGGATGAGGCCAGACGTTTTATGGCAAGGATGGATCAAGCATAATCTCAAAAGAAAATATGTCATATCATGTTCTCTACTGAAGGTTTCCTTGTTTGTGTTGATTCTTATTGTTTAATCTCATGTTATGACCCATCAAATCTCCATACAACACATGCATACACTTATATCCATAGACATTACTGGAGCTCTCCTCATCCTCATTGGTGAACTTTGTGTACTTGTTTTATCAATGTACATGATGTATGGCTATGCCTTATTTGAAAACCACGCCCAGCCCAAATGACAATGTTGGCTTTCACAGTGCATTTTCAGTGCCATAGTGCACTACTGCTGGTCAGTGTTCATTCAGAGATATCGCAATCCTGTGGTGGCTCGGCAGACACATTTTCGCAAAAAATTCACAAAAGTTTTTACGAAATTTTTCGCTAAAAGTTGACAATTTCGAAATGTTTTTTTAGGGGGGGGGAAATTCGTGATTTTTTTCGCGATTTTTTTCGACAAAATTTTCACAAAATTCACAAGACACTGGTTACAGGGCGGTCATACAATCAACAGTCAATCAGATTCGCATGTTTCCACAGTTACATATGACACAGACTTAGCGTAGATCCGTGCCTCTTCAAAGCCTTTAAAAATAATATAAAATAATAATGATATAATTCATAAAGCACAAAAAACCTATTCAAATATACTCTAATGCTCTGCTGGGCTTCTGATGTGCTTGGTCTAATCTTCATGGTAGTTACATAAATAATAATCTAACATATTGTGCAATTTTTAAACATTATAATGCACATTGAAAAATCATAATACGTGTACATCATTTGAGCGTACACAACAGATTTTATATTATTTACCTTACATAAGATTTTCTAATTATGAATAACTGCATTATTTTCAATTATACAATTAATATGAAAAAGTATGTACAGTACTACCCAGTACTAAGATAACAATGTTTTAATGTGTTTTCTTAATGCTTCAGCTGACTGTAGATTATAAAAACAAATGTTTCTTTAATTCAGATTTGAAAATGTTTAAAGATGTTGATTTCCTTATTTCTAGAGGTAGGTCATTCCATATTCTTGGAGCTGCATATGCAAATGCATGATCTCCTAAGGTTATTTTTGTTTTATGTGATGGGATTTGCAATAACAGCGTGTCTTGAAAGCTATGGAGGTTGTGGGAGTGCATACGAGATCTGGGCTCGATGCTCAGTGATATACCTGGGGGCTTGACCATTTAGTGATAAACGGATTTTGAAAGAAATTCTTTGGCGTATTGGTAACCAGTGCAGAACTCTGAGAAGGAGAGTAATTCGTGAAAATTTACAAATACTACAGATCAGCCTCGCACAGGTGTAAAAACAAACAAAAAACAGTAGGCCTATGCTATTTGCAGTTTCTCAAAATACACTAGTGAAGCAAAATCATGTCAAGGCAGATGCGGGAAATCTTCAAACTGTTAACCCACCCGATACAATAGTGCTCAAGCGTACGCATTTTACCCCGGATTTTACCTAGCCTCGGCCTGGCCTCGCTCGAGGATTCCGAGGATTGACTCAAGTGTCCAGGGACGAGGCCGAGGATTTTTCTCCGAGGTCAAGGACGAGGCCAAGGCCAGGATTTTCGCCTTGAGGCCGGCCTCGTCCTCCTCGAGGACGAGGCCGGCCTCGAGGACTACAACACTGAACACTATTCAACATCTCTTGGATTGTAATGCTAAATTTCCTAGCGAAACATAGACTTAATTCAAAGTGTAAATATAATCTACATAACCCCCCACCCCCATATAGAATCCAATTTTTGTATTAGTTTTAATATACAATTGTTTCAGTTGAAGAGATACTCACTTCTGGTTTTGGCAGATCATCATGTGAATCCATAATGCTGCAAAAGGAAAGGAAAAGTGTACATGTTTCACTTTTTGGCCAACTTGAAAATTCATAAACATTACTTATCTTGTCACTTTGGTCTCAGAGTAGACTGCATCATGATTTCATAAACACTTCCCATAAAAACTGTTTTCAGCCAAAAGCCATTAATGTATGATTATTTTCACTTTTACTAATTTAAATGAACTGATGTCATGCTGTTTCTGATCATGATAGTGTAGCCCCCCCCCCCAAAAAAAAAAAATCATTATTAAGATAAACATAACATTGGGAAAACAAAGAAATACATAAAAACAAATCATACCAATTGTTTCAAAGTACATTTTATCAGAATTTCACCAAGGGTATCTAGACCAAAAATAAGGGGTTTTGGAGATTAGTTTAATGAATCACAGCATACTTCTGAGTTTATATATATGTAATTGGCATGTATAATTAATTCAGAAATAATTGAAAATTAACATTTGGGTAAGTCCAAGCTATTTTGCAACTTTGTCCCACGCGTTACCGACAAATAATTTGCCATAAATTAATTACGAAATGACTTACCTCAATTATTTTTTATGTTTTTGGTAAAGATTCAGAACCTTTA
>JZLH01S0327731.1:6466-21519 GCA_001188425.1 Eucidaris tribuloides | reverse complement strand
AACACACCACACAACAAAAACACACACACACATACACATACACACACACCACACACACACACACACACACACACACACACACACTACACACACACAACACACACTTCCATGTTTCATTACACCATACTTTGTTTCGCTTCTAATGTAACCCTGTTGAAGTTGCTTACAAACGGCAATGAAATTCATAAGCCCGTGTTTACATGGCTCACAATCGAATGCCTTCACTTAAAAAATATTGAAAGCATTCATTTCAAATGTTAATGACCAATATTGCATCGACGTGGTAACAAAATAAAATTGACAATTGAAATATTAGATTCTGATAGGCATTCAAAATAGCGCTAATTTGAATGATATTTATTGAACATTTTCTATGTTTGAACTTGGCCGGAAAACGTATTATGAGGCAAGAAGATTACAAAGAACTATGAGTGTGGTTCAAAATGAACGCAGATGATTGAGCCAGAACAACAAATCATGTTTAATCTCATGTCACTGCCACCAATGTAAGACTTGGACATTACATCGCCATAATTAAATAATCCATTCTTCTCTCGTTCTAATTAAAATGCATAATACGCAAACTCTAAACCTTACTTACATTAAATTTATGTATTTTCAAAAATATCAAATACAAACACATATATCTTCCTCTTTAATCTCCATCAACCCCCAAATCGAGAAGATTCGGCATCGCTAACTTTAACTAGAAAAAAATGTTGATCACCACGGGCAATTAATGCAATCTTTAATAATAGTGTGATTACACCTTTTCATTCGTTCTATTTAAGACAATTTAAAATTTTATCTTATCCCATCTTTTCTTTTCTGACGCGGTAAAGCTGATTCACGAGCATCTTTTGTGATTAAAAGTGAAATTGCAAGAATAAAAAAAGGGAGAGGATGTTGGAACACGTCCACAAGAAGTAGTAGAGGGAGAACGAAAACTGAGGATATGGACTTTGTAAAGAGGATACTAAGGATGAGCCAGTGTTCATAATGACCGAGCAGAATCAGGGCGTCGATCGGGGGGAGGGGGTGGTGCCATCTGTAAAATAATGGGGACATTGAGCGTGTGGCCCAATGTTTTGACACACTGTGACGTGATTGCAAGAATCCGTTTTAAATATCAGTCAAGCCACAACAAAACCATTATAATACAGAAAATAAATGATCAACCTTTATGTTTTAGCGCGTCCGAAAAATTCGAACATTCCTCACCCCATACGACAAACAGACAACGATGCTGTTCAGTCTAGATACGATGAGAGACCTTATTCCGCTGTGATCGGAGTGAGAGAGAGAGAGAGAAAAAAAGAATTCTGTTGATGTAATTGGTTTAATACAATCCACACACTAGACACACACACAGCACAGACACACACACACACTACACACACACACACACACAACACACACACACACACACACACACACACACCCACACACAGATATAATACTATATAAAATTGAGATAAGTTCATCCGAGAATAATTACAACGGTATTTTCATGTTGATTCCACAAGCCTTCTTATTTATCTTCAGTGGAATGATTTAACTGTATGTTCTGCGGTTATATACTTACACACATACAGAGTATTTATACTGTGTAATAATCTTTAAATCTCATCAATGTACCCATTACTGATTCAGTCTATTCACCGCCCTTCCGTGACTCAACTGTACTGTGTACTGTTAACAATAACCTGTAGAAAAGTAGACTATTTATCCCCCCCGTTCCGTATTCATCTCTGTCTAATCCCACCCCCAAACCTACTGACACTATTATGTACAAACCCTTTTACCTTCCGCCTATTTCACTACTCCCGCTTTATTCTCTTTATGTAACCGTCTTTCTTAATTTTAAAACCTGACTATACCTGACGGATTAAAGACTTATAACACTAAAATATTAAATACTTTTGTTGTATGTATTATACCCTCAGAACTAACAGTTAAATCATCCACCTTGAATGAAAAATAGAAAGCGCTTTGTAAATCAACCTGGAAAATCTACCGGAAATTATCCGGATTAACTTATCTCAATTTTATTTACTTACGCCCACTTCAACCTGTGTATGTTATATATATATATTATATATATATATCCACACCACATATCTTCCAAATTCAGAAACACTTATTCATTTCCGGACTTGGTTACTGATAATGTTTCTGTAAAGAGTAGTGACTGTGAACGTGATCTTGGTATATTGATTGACAAAAATCTCACTTTGCAAGTCTGCGTCTTTTGGAATGTTCAAAATTGGGAAGATCAGGAAACTACTTGACCGACACACAAGTGCAAAATTAACCCATGCATTTGTTTCCTACCACCTAGATTATTGTAAATCTGGATTTTTTTAACCTCCCTCATTCATACTTACTTCCACTCCAACGGGTACAGAATTCTGCTGCAAGACTTGTCTCCTTCTCTAGGAAACCTGAGCCCATAACCCAATCCTGCGTTCTCTCCACTGGCTTCCAATACATCACCGTATATCTTTTTCTTCTCCTTACATACAAGATTCTGAATGGGCAAGCCCCCAAGTATCTCGCAGATCTCATTTCTTTGCGTTCCAGTCCTTCCTCAAGACCTCTCCTTTCATCTTTTAAAATGCAATTAACTCCTGGACCTCGCACTTCCACGAAATATGGTGGTATTGCCTTTTCTGCAATTGCCCCTTCTCTCTGGAATTCTCTACCTTCCAATAAACATCGAGGCACTTCCGTGAATCAGTTCAAGACCCTGCTGAAAACTTACCTTTTTAATAAATAATTCTCTGGAATGTCCCAGTTGTAGGTCGGTCAACGGGGGTGCACACCAACTCTGATTTTCAGTATTCACTAATTCATTTATTTATAGTTTTGAACTTTTAAAGGTTTCTTATATGATTTTTGTTTTTGCATTTAACTTTTTTGGCATTTTTAATTTTTGGTATTCTATCATGAACAGAAAACGGTGTGCTTAGAAACGCCCGTATTAAACACCAATTAATGTTTTGTATAATATAGTATATTTATATATATAGTATATATATATATATATATATATATATATATATATATTATATAATATAACTTAAACTACTACATAAAGTTTTACAGAACTGTTTGCGTAAGGGCCCAGTTTATAGTCCTCACTCTTCATAAACTATATGCAGAATGAGTCAATCTCGTATTCATTATAAACTGTCCATTTGCTGGACAAGTTGCATAGATGGTGTTTCTTTTTTGTCGGCATGTGCTCGCGAGCTCGTTTCTTTTGTTGAGAGTAGACAAACGCGGCTTGTGGATTTTATAGAACTTTTTCTCGAGACAAAGGTTACATCTTGTACTTGTTGGTGTGTCAGCTCTGGCTTTTCCGATAATCTTCCATTTGAGGCTTTGCTGGACATAGTTGTCTTTAAGCGTCCAAATGTACTTGCTGAGTGTTGTGGCGTCCGTTTTGTTTCATTTTTTTAAGCTGGAGATGTGGGCATTGCAGCGCGTTTTGAATGGGTTTCCTGTAAGGCCGATGTAAGTTTCTGCTTTAGAATTGTCTTGTCGTGTTACAGTCGCTTGGTACACAACGCTGCTGGTGAGGCAATTATTCTGGAGTGGGCATTTTTGTTGCTTGTTTCTACAGATGCAATTAGACCGTGTGCTTTGTTGGGGTTTAGTTTTGTCTAAGACGGATTTATTGTGAGCGGATATGATTTGGCCCACGTTCGGCATACAGCTGTAGCTTAATTTTACAGTGTTTCTGTTCAGAAGTTTGTGGAGTTTATGTCCAACTGGGAAGCATTTGTCCAGTAGGTTGACGAACTGTCGGCCTATGTTGGTGGCAACATTGTCACTGAACGGGGGGTTAAACCAAGTTATGTTTTTTTTTCTACTGCGTCCTTTCTTTTTGTTCTGATCCTGGTTGGATTTGGGTTCTGGGTTGTACTTGAGCTTATAATTGTAGCCGCTCTTTTCTAGTGCTTCTTGGTAGACTGGTGCTATTTCACTGAAGACTTTATCATTTGATGATATGTTACACAGTCGTCGGTTGATACTTTCCGGGATATTTTCTATGATAGATGGCGGGTGGTTGTTCTCCCTGTGTACATAGAGGGGAGTGTTATTCGGCTTCATGAATGGTTTGTAGTGCTTCTTTGTAGACTGGTGCTATTTCACTGAAGACTTCTACCAAGAAGCACTAGAAAAGAGCGGCTACAATTATAAGCTCAATACAACCCAGAACCCAAATCCAACCAGGATCAGAACAAAAAGAAAGGACGCAGTAGAAAAAGAAACATAACTTGGTTTAACCCCCCGTTCAGTGACAATGTTGCTACCAACATAGGCCGACAGTTCGTCAACCTACTGGACGAATGCTTCCCAGTTGGACATAAACTCCACAAACTTCTCAACAGAAACACTGTAAAATTAAGCTACAGCTGTATGCCGAACGTAGGCCAAATCATATCCGCTCACAATAAATCCGTCTTAGACAAAAATAAACCCCAACAAAGCACACAGTCTAATTGCAACTGTAGAAACAAGCAACAATGCCCACTCCAGAATAATTGCCTCACCAGCAGCGTTGTGTACCAAGCGACTGTAACACGACAAGACAATTCTAAAGCAGAAACTTACATCGGCCTTACAGAAAACCCATTCAAAACGCGCTACAATGCCCACATCTCCAGCTTCAAAAGTGAAACAAAACGGAACGCCACAACACTCAGCGAGTACATTTGGACGCTTAAAGACAACAATGTTCAGCACAGCCTCAAATGGAAGATTATCGGAAAAGCCAGAGCTTACACACCAACAAGTACAAGATGTAAGCTTTGTCTCGAGGAAAAGTTTTATATAATCCACAAGCCCCTTTAGTCTACTCTCAACAAAAGAAACGAGCTCGCCAGCACATGCCGACACAAAAGAAAACACCTTCTCTGCAACTTGTCCAGCAGATGAACAGTTTAATGAATAACCGAGATTGACTCATTCTGCGTATAGTTTCTGAAGAGTGAGGACCCATAAACTGGGCCCTTACGAAACAGTTCTGTAAAACTTTATGAAGTAGTTTAAGTTCTATCTATCTATTAATTTATAAAGCTCCTTTTCTCAGTCGAGCACTCTCCCATTGGATAGTTTTGCCCATACCTGGAGTAGTATATATATATATATATATATATATATATATATATATATATATATATATATATATGATTTATTTATTCTTAGAAAACACCCCCACTAATGGCTTTGATAAAATTTGTAGAATATTACTATTAAGGAGATACGAAATGTGTAATTAATTCCTCCTTTAAAATTACTAATGTATGTCTTCCTTGCTTAAGTGCCATCTTGGATGTATATACATGATCATCGCACGTAGTGGCGTACCGTATGTCAACTCTTGGGGGGCACCCAGTCGGGTCAGAAATTTTAGTTTCAGATAGTGGATTTAAAGCGCTGCGTACGCAAAGCGTATACGGTATAATGGGATGTTATGGACTGTTTGTCAAAGTGTAACCAATTTTAGTACATGAAAATCTCCATTTCGATGTTTAGTTTTATTCGGAGTTTACTGTATACAAAGTTCGAGTTTAAACCTCTTTTCTCTTTTCGAATAAAGGTATTCCAATTTTGCTCATTTTCCCCTCTGCGAGTGTGGAAGTATGCATGTGTGTGTTGTGTACGTTTGTGTTTGTGCTTCTGTGTGTGTATGTGTGTATGTGTGCGTGTATGTGTCTTTCGGTATGTGTGTGGGGGCGGTGTTAGGTCTCTTTTTTTGTGTGTGCACCCGTGTAGTAAACTTAAGTGTACTGGTTTGTTTTTCTTACGTCATTGAAACAGATATTAATAAACGGAAGCAAGAAATATCAGAAGGAGAAATGAAGGAGCTTGTTCGCCATCTCACACTTAGGCATTGCCGACGGTTAGGTAAAATGGCAGGATTGACTCAAGTGGTAGATTACAACACGGAAAACCACACAACGGGTGCTTGTTTCGATACCTTCGCGATGTTGTGGGACTGGAAGATGGAGCAAGACATGTGCAACAGTGAATTAAGGGACAGTCTTCAAAGTGTGTTCCGGCAGATTGGACGTAATGACTTAGCAGGTACGATATAGAAAACGAATATTGCGTAAAACGTCTCACATTTTTACCGGGGGCCAGTACGTGTACATCATGCGCGTGTGAAAAAAACGCGTAGAAAGGTTTGTTTTTTACGGTCGAACGATGTTCGCGCGTACAGTGAAAAGGGCATCAAAATCGCCAAAATCAGGAAACAAGGGTATACTTTTAACAGAATGTTTACTTTAAAGGGATATCTTTTCAAACATGAATACATGTTCAGAGTATTCCGAGACCGCCGCTGATTACTGTAGTTGTTTAGTGTATTCTGAGATCGACATATAATTACTTGTTTAGGGTCCATTGAAAGTCCATTTGAAAGTCCATACACGCGCATGGTGTACACCTTGTAATGACAGTGCCCTCCCCCCCCCCCCCCCCCTTCCCGGGACATTTTTATGACCTTTATTCAAACGCACACCAGTGACAGAGTACTGGGAATTTGAATATACATTTCGTACTGAATGCATACAATTTCCCCAATACTGTCAGAATCCTATTTCCAAATGGTAAAGCGTAGTGATTACGTAATCTATTGTAAATTATTATCAGTGCTACGTTCTTCTACCACTTCCCAATAAACATGATAAATATTAGACATACAAATAATCACTAAATTTCTTATATGGGCATTTCCGGAAATTAGTAAACCTTTTGGTCAAAATTTCAAAATCCTACAAACATAAAAAATGGTATCATCTGAAAGCTAAAGCACTGAAATGTATGAATCTGAAAGAAATAATTTCATATAATGCATCGTTACATTGTGGCAAGGCATTAAAGTTGCCATGGTAACCAGCGACAAGTTTGAGCCAAATTTTATACCAAATTAAAGCTTTGAGAAAAAATAAAGTTTGGTAGTGTTCAAGTTGTACTTATGTAAGGATTTTTAAAAGACATTTTTTCTTTATAGATTGATTGATTTTTTTTAACCAAATAAATCAAAAGCAGGTACTTGCAAATACACGTCCGACCCCTTTTTAGGTACACTTTTTTGTTTAAAACAAAACAGTAGCAGATATATTTTCCCTGAGTTAGATGCAAACCAAGCTCGATGTGTGTAGTAAGAGAGCTCACTGCTATTTCAGGATTTCATTTTAAAGGAGGGTGTCACATGGGGAGTACTCAAATGAAAGAACTAATCGCAGTGCCATTTGCCATGTATCTTTACCATTTATTTCAATATTAAAATCAGAGCATACAATTATATGTGATAAGTCACGTGGTTATTTCAACATGTCTCAAGGACTATCAGAAGACAAATCATAAAACCAATCTTACTCTCATTTGCACATGACCCAGTTTCTTAACAATGTTTGATAGTAATAAGAGTATAGTTCTGTTCTCCTCCGAGAATCGAGAATAGGGATCCTGAATTGACCCAAATTCTGGATACTTGCTATCTCATGAATGAATCCTGTATTGATTCTACTTCATGACGTTACATCTTCACACCTTCTTAACATGGCGGTTCACATCAATGAATTACCAACATATCAAACTTCATTGATCACTAACTCATGAAAGAATCCTGTACTGATTCAAATTCATGACATTACACTTTCACACCTTCCTAATGTGGCGGTTTACAACCCCATTATCTATTAATATATCCAAATTTACCGGTCACTTACTCATGAAAGAATCCTGTACTGATTCAACTTCATGATATTAAATCTTCACACTTTAAATCAACATGGCGGTTTACAACCCCATGATCTACTTCAACTTCAACTTCACCCTTTTGAACAACCGCTATTCTAAACTCATTTCTCAGTGTAACGCTCTCTTCACTTCAATTCACGAAATATTGTATCATGAAAAGGGTCCTATAACCTGACCCAATTCGAGAAATTTCACCGAAAAAGGATAACTCTTAAATTTGAAATATTTGTTGAAGTTAAATTTTCTCACAACCACTATCATTAATATTTCAATACCGGAATAATATTAGATTTTGATGACAAACCATATCAATATAAACTCAGAAACACTGTTTATTCAAGTTCACTTTCCGACAGTCTTTGTTCCATCCGTGCTCAATGTTTACAACTGTCTTTCAACGTTCTAAGTGTCATCGTTCACTCAAATAAAGGATGGCATTGTAAGTTTATACATCACCGACATCCTTTTGGCTGTTCCTGCCAGTGTCCAACGTGAAGCGCAACGGCAGTGGTATCCTCACGAAGTCACAACTACCCTGCTTGAAAAAAATAGGTAAAAAATAGCTCCAAAATATTTTGAAAATAGGCTCCGAAAATATATTTTTATGCTATTTTCTATTGGAAAAATATCTAAAAAATAGCCTAAAAATATTCCAAAAACAGCCCCCCAAAAATAGTCAAAAACCATATTTTTTAAATGGATTTTTGGAACACGAAATATGTAAATGAGATATAAAATATATTTTATAGTTTTATGCTATTTTTTCAGTGAAAATAGTTATAAAATAGCTTTTATATTCCAATGCTGTATATCTGTTACATTGAAATATCTTGAAAATATATTTTTTGGCTATTTTCTGTCATATCTTGAGAATTGTATCAGTAAAATAGCCAAAAATATATTTATTTTATCAAGATTTCGTGTTCCAAAAGTCCATTAAAAAAACTGTGTTTTTGACTATTTGGGGGCTGTTTTGGAATATTTTTTAGGCTATTTTTTGGTATTTTTCAATAGAAATAGCATAAAATATATTTTGGAGCCTATTTCAAATATTTGGGGCTATTTTTACCTATTTTTTTTTTCTAAGCAGGGCACACACTGCATGCATGGCCGAAATGGCCGTTGCAGCCCGGTGCGATCACGTAGCTATAATTTAGGGCTTAAAAGTTACAAATTCATACAAACTACTCATAATACTTACCATATTTGCATGCCATGGTTCCATATAATTGTTTGGTAATCCAGTTTTGAACTGAAGTTACCACAGTATTGCCACAATTTTGCTTTCAAGCTGACAAACCAGCACATCCATTCACTTTGGCTATCTCCATTAATTCCAAACTATGTAGCTGAAGAGAAGATAATTCTCTACCTTCCAATAAACATCGAGCACTTCCGTGAATATTCAAGACCTCTGCTGAAACTTACTCGTTTTTAATAAATTAATGTCTCTGAATGTCCGCAGTTTAGGTCGTTACAACGGGGGTGCACAAACTCTGATTTCGAGTATTCACTATTCATTTATTTATAGTGTGAACTTTTAAAGGTTCTTATATTGATTTTTTGTTTTTGCATTTTACTTTTTTGGCTTTTTAATTTTTGGTTCGTATCATGAACAGGAAGAAGCGGTGTGCTTAAGAAAACGGCCCGTATTAAAACACCAATTAATTGTTGTGTATATAATATATTTATATATATATATATTATATAATAATATATATATATATATATATATTATATAATATAACTAAACTAACTACATAAAGTTTTACAGAACTGTTTCGTAAGGGCCCAGTTTTAAGGTCCCTCACTCTCATAAACTAATCAGAATGAAGTCAATTCGTATTCATTTAAACTGTCCATTTGCTGGACAAGTTGCGAAGATGGTGTGTTCTTTTTGTCGCAATTGCTTCGCGGACTCGTTTTCTTTTGTTGAAGTAGACAAAACGTCGGCATTGTGGATTTTATATAGAAACTTTTTCTCGAAGACAAAGGTTAGCGATCTTTACTGTTGGTGTGTCAGCTCTGGCTTTTCCGATATATCTTCCATTGAGGCTTTTTGCGCTGACATAGTGTGTCTTAAGCGTCCAAATGTACTTGCTGAGGTGTTGTGCGTCCGGTTTTTGTTTCACTTTTTAGAGCTGAGATTGTGCGGCATTTGCAGCGCGGTTTTGATGGTTTCCGCTGTAAGGCCGATGGTGTTTTGCTTCAGAATTGCTTGTTCCGGTGTAGCAGTCGCTTGTACACAACGCTGCTGGTGAGGCAATTACTGGAGTGGGCATTTTTGTTGGCTTGTTTCTACAGATTCAATAGACGTGTGCTTTGTTTGGGGTTTTAGTTTTGTCTAAACGGAGTTAATTGTGACGAAGATTTGGCCCACGTTCGCTATACAGCTGTACTTAATTTTTACAGTTTTCGTTTCAGAAGTTTGTGGAGTTTATGTCCAACTGTGAAGCCATTTGTCCATAGGTTTGACGAACTGTTCGGCGCGTGATGTTGGTCACATTGTCACTGACGGGGGGTTAAACCAAGTTTAGTTTTTTTTTTCTACTGCGTCCTTTCTCTTTGTTCTGATTGCCTGGTTGGATTGGGTTCTGGTTGTACTTGCCTTATAATTGTAGCCGCTCTTTCTAGTGCTCTTGGTAGACTGGTTGCTATTTGCACTGAAGACTTTTATCATTGTGATGATATGTTTATACACAGTCGTCGTTATACTTTCCGGTATATTTTCTATGATAGATGGGCGGGTGTTGTTCTCCCTGTGTAGCATGGAAGGGAAGTGTTATTTCGCTTCATGATATGGTTTTGTAGTTGCGTCTTTGCAGACTAGGTGCTTATTTCATGAAGACTCTACCAAAAGCAGTATGAAAAAGAGCGGCTACAATTATAGCTCAATACAACAGAACCAATCCAACCAGGATCAGAACAAAAAGAAAGGACGCCGTAGAAAAAGAAACATACTTGGTAGACACCGCCGTTCAGTGACAATGTGCTAACCGACATAGGCCGACATGTTCGCTGTCAACCTACGGATCGAATGCTCCTCAGTTGACATAAACTCCACAAACTCTCACAGAAACACTGTAAAATTAAGTGCTACAGGCTTATGCCCGAACGTACCAAACTATATCCGCTCACAATAAAGTCTCGTCTTAGAGCAAAAATTAAACCCCAAAAAAGCACGCTTGACAGTCTAATGGTGCAACTGTAGAAAAAGCAACAATCCCACGTCCAGAATAATTGCCTCACGAGCACTGTTGTGTACCATAGCGACTGTAAGCTACGACAAGACCAAATTCTAATAGCAGAATATCTTTACTATCGCCTTACAGAAAACCCATTCAAAAACGCCGCCAACACAATGCCAGCATCTCCAGCTGTCAAAAGTGAACAAAGCGGAACCGCCACAACACTCAGCGAAGTTACATTTGCGACGCTTAAAGAGCAACATGTGCAGCACAGCCTCAAATGGAAGATTATCGGAAAAGCAGCAGAGACTACACACCAACTAAGTACAAGATGTAAAGCTTTGTCTCGAAGGAAAAGTTTTTATATAATCCACAAGCCCCTTTAGTCACTCTCACAAAGAAACAGCTCGCCGCACACATGCCAGACGACAAAGAAAACACCTTCCTGCAAACTTGTCGCAGCATTATGACAGTTTAATGAAATATACTCGAGATTGACTCATGGTCTGCGTATAGTTTCGAAGAGTGAGGCTCATAAACTGGGTCCTGTACGAAACAGTCTGTAAAACTTTATGAAGTAGTTTAATTCTATCTATCTATATTTAGAAAGCTCCCTTTTCTCAGTCAGGCCACTCTCCCATTGGATAGTTTTGCCCATACGCTGGAGATATATAAATATATATATATATATATAATATATATATATATATATAATATATATGATTAGTTATGCTTAGAAAAACCACCCCCACTAATGGCTTTGATAAAATTGAGAAATATACTATTAAAGTGAGATACGAAATGTGTAAATTAATGGTCCTCCTTAACATTAGCTAATGGTATGTCTTCCATGCTAAAGTGCCATCTTGGATGTACATACATGATCATCGCACGTATGGCGTACCGTATAGTTCAACTTCTTGGGCACCCAGTCGGGTCAGAAAAATTTTTAGTTCAGCATAGTGGAATTTAAAGCGCTGGCGTACGCAAAGCGTATACGTATATGGATGTTATGGACTGTTTGTCAAAGTGTAACCAATTTTAGTACATGAAAATCTCATTTCGATGTTTATTTAATTACGGAGTTTTACTGTATAACAAAGTTCGAGTTTAAACGCTCTATTTCTCTTTCGATATAAAGGGTATTCCAGATTTTGCTCATTTTCTGCCTCTGGCGAGTGTGAATATGCAATGGTGTGGTTGTGTAACGTTGTGTTTGTGCTTGCTTGTGTGTGTATGTTGTATGTGTGCGTGTATGTGTCTTCCGGTATGTGTGTGGGGGCGGTGTAGGTCTCTTTTTTTGTGTTCGTGCTACCCGTGTAGTAAACTGGTAAGTGTACTGGTTTTGTTTTTTTCTTAGCGTCATGAAACAGATATTAATAAACGGAAGCAAGGAAATATCAGAAGGAGAAATGAAGGAGCTTGTTCGCCATCTCACACTTATGGTCATTGCCGACGGGTTAGTAAAAATGGCAGGCATTGACTCAGTGGGTAGTTTACAAACACGGAAAACCACACAACGGGTGCTTGTGTCGATACCTTCGCGATGTTTGGGACTGGAAGATGGAGCAAGAACATGTGCAAAAGTGGAATTAATGGACATCTTCAAAGTGTGTTCCGCCAGATTGGACGTTAATACTTTAGGCAGGTACGGATATAGAAAACGCCAGTATTGCGTAAAAACGTCTCACATTTTACCGGGTGGCCAGTACGTGTACATCATGCGTCGGTGTGAAAAAAGCGCGTAGTGAAAGGTTGGTAATTTTTAACGCGTCGAACGATGTTCGCGGCGTAACATGAAAAGGGCATCACCAAATCGCATAGAACCAAGGGTATACTTTTAACAGAATGTTTATCTTGAAAGGGATATCTTTTCAAACATAATACATGTTCAGAGTATGTCGAGACCGACCGCGTGGATTACTGTAGTTGTTTGAGTGTATTCTGAGAATCGGACTATTAATTACTTGTTTTAGGGTCTATGAAAGTCCTATTTTGGAAAGTCCATACACGCGCATTATGGTGTACACCTTGTAATGACAGTGCCCTCCCCACCCCCCACCCCTCTTCCCGGACATTTTGATGACGCTTTAATTCAAAACGCACACCAGTTGACAAGAGTTACTGGGAATGTGAATATACATTTGGTACTGAATTGCATTACAATTCGCCCAATCTGTCAGAATCCTATTTCAAATGGTAAAGCGTACTGATTACTCATCATTGTAAATTATTAATCAAGTGCTACGATTCTTCTACCGACTTCCCAATATAACATGATAAATATTAGACATACAAATTAACACTAAAATTTCTTATATGGGGCATTCTCCGAAATTAGTAACCTTTTGGTCAAAATTTAAAAGAATGCCTACATAACATAAAAATGTATCACTGAAAGCTAAAGCACTGAAATGTTAATGAATCTGAAAGTAAAATAATTTCATATAATGCATCGTTACAGTTGTGCGAAGGATAAAGTTGCCATGGTAACAGCGACAAGTTGAGCAAATTTATAACGCGAAATTTTGAAGCTTTGAGAAAAAATAGAAGTTTTGGTAGTCGTCAAGTTGTACTTATGTAAGGCTTTTAAAAGACATCTTTTCTTATAGCTGGAATTGATTTTTTTTAAACCAAAAAATCAAAAGCATGGTAACTTGCAAATACATCGTCCAGACCCCTTTTTACGGTACACTTTTTTGTTTAAAACAAAACATAGCAGATATAGTTTTCCCATGATTTAGTCGAACCTAAGCTCGATGTGTGTTAGTATAGAGCTCACTTTTGCTGATTTCCAGGATTTCATTTTAAAGGGAGGGTGTCACATGTGGAGTACTCAAATGAAAAACTAATCGCAGTGCCATTTGGCCCATGTATCTTTACATTATTTAATATAAAAGCAGAGCCATACAATTATAATGGATAAGTCACGTGGTTATTTCAAACATGTTCCAAGGACTATCAGAAACATAATCATAACCCGAATTCTTACTCTCATATTGCACATGACCCAGTTTCTTAACTAATGTTTTGATAGTAATAAGAGTATAGTTCTGTTTCTCCGTAGAATCGAGATAGGGATCCTGAATTGACGCAAATTCTGATACTTGCTATCTCATGAATGTAATCCTGTATTGATTTCTACTTCATACGTTACATCATCACACCTTCTTAAACATGCGAGTCACATCAATGATACTCAACATAATCAAACTTCATTGATCACATTAACTCATGAAAGATATTCCTGGGTAGCTGATTCAAATTCATTGACATTAACAACTCACGTCCTCCTAATGTGGCGGTTTAGCAACCCCATTATCTATTAATATATCCAAAGTTAGCGGTCACTTACTCATGAAAGATATTCCTGTAAGGCTGATTCAGACTTCATGATATTAAATCTTCACACTTACAATCAACATGGCGGTTTTACATACCCCATGATCTACTGTCAACTTCAACTTCACCTCTTTTGAACTAAACGCGCTAGTCTAAACTCATTTCTCAGTTGAACGCTCTCTTCACTTCATTCACGAAATATTGTATCATGAAAAAGGGTGCCCGATAACCTGACCCAATTCGAGGAAATTTCCACCGAAAAAGGATAAACTCTTTAATTTGAAATTATTTTTTTTGTGTTTGAAGTAATTTTCGTCACAACCATCTATCATTAATATTTCCAATACCAGGAATATGATATTTAGATTTTGATAAGAACAAACCAGATTCAAAAGGAAGATTTTTCATACGTGGCCATGGCCCTGGATAGCGGGGGTGCTGGGTGCTGAAGGCACCCTGGAAATTTTTAGGGGGTGCGCAGCACCCCTGAAAAATTTTTTTTTATGTATGTAATATGCAATTGTTTACACACGCCGACAGCCACAATGATGCTTTCACACACACACCACACACATCACTACACACAACACACACACCACACACACACACACCACAACACACACACACCACACTACATATCAATAAAAAAACATTAGTAGAATTTTAGTGATTCGAGATGATTTTTTCAGTTAGAAATAACTTACATTATCCTAAAAATTAATTAAGTGAAATGACTATCTCTTA
>JZLH01S0327643.1:20404-35372 GCA_001188425.1 Eucidaris tribuloides | reverse complement strand
TATATTCGTATATTTTTTTTTTTATATTTTTTATATCTTTTTTTTACTTTCTTTATTTTTTTATATTACATCATGTACGAGAACACAGGGGATTGGTACTTTTCTTCAGTGGTAATTTGGTTGCAGTTGGGCTCTAGTTTTATATCTGGGCATGGACTTTGCAGTTGTCAAACCAGTGATTGCAAGAGCTGTCCGGTCGCTTCAGGTGTAATTCGTTCAGTTGTGATCTTTAAAAATTTCTTGCGTGGTTGGAGTACTGGACTCCTTACTTGTAGTGTATTACCAGGCTGTCAGTTGTCTCTAGAGTACGAAAACTGTTCACTAAGTCTGTTTTACGTCTCTGGTGTTGACAGTAGCCAGTTGTTCTCCACCTGTCGCTTGAGAGCTTTGTTACTGCCGCTTCATGATGTTGAATTGTTCTTGTTGAATTTGCTTCCATCTGATGGACAGGAACTAATAGTATGTCTCTACAACTTGTGCTGTTTCCTCAGTAGTTCAATAAGGTTATGTAGTTCTTTTTAACATTCTTGGTGTGTTGAGTGGTAGTTGGTTTTTTTTCCAAGTTGAAGAATATAGGTGTTAGTACTCTCTTCAGTTGGTAATTTCTTGAGTAGTTTCTTCACATTGTTGACAGAGAAGCAGTTAACATACTTGTGGTAAGAACCAGGTTGAAATCGTCTATCAGTAGTTAGATTGTAAGTAGTTTGTTATTACATCTGCGTGTAGGAGCTAACAGTTATCTCTGCATAGTAGTTGTGCATGTGAAGCTGTGCGCTTGCTTTCTTCTGATGTAAACTCTTCAGTAGTTTGTTTTACTTCTGGAGATAGATATGCAGTTGTCGAACCTGTGGTTATAAAAGCTGTAGTTGTCTGTTCAGACTGTACAGTAGTTTGTCTAACATCTGCTGTCGGAGTACTTGACTCCACACTAGTAGTGATACCAGGTGTAGTTGTCTGTAGAGTAGAAAATTGTTCCGTAGTTTGTTTTACATCTGGTGTTTGAGTAGCAGTTGTCTCCGCACCTGTCGTGAGAGCTGTAGTGCTCTCTTCAGATGTGAATTGTTCTGTAGTTTGCTTTCCATCTGGTGACAGACTAACAGTTGTCTCTACACTTGTGGTTTCCTCGGTTGTCAATGGTAACATAGTTGTTTTAACATCTGGTGTATGAGATGCAGTTGTCTTACTATCAGTTGAGAATATAGGTGTAGTACTCTCTTCAGTGGTAATTTCCTTAGTAGATTCTTTTACATCTGTTGATAGAGTAACAGTTATTACACCTGTGGTGACATCAGGTGAAGTGATAGCTCCAGTAGTAAATTGCGCAGTAGTTTGTGTTTCATCTGGTGTTGGAGTTGCAGTTTTCTCTGCATCTGTTGTGATACGAACTGTAGTGGTCCCTTGAGATGTTAACTGTTCAGAAGTTTGCTTAAAATCTGCAGTCAGAGTACTTGACTTCACACCTGTAGTGATACCACGTGTAGTTGTCTCTTCAGTAGTTAATTGTGCAGTAGTTTGTATTACATCTGGTGTAGGAGTAACAGTTGTCTCTGCATCTGTCGTGAGAGCTGTCGGACTCGCTTCAGATGTGAATTGTTCTGTAGTTTGCTTTCCATCTGGTGACAGACTAACAGTTGTCTCTACACTTGTGGTTTCCTCAGTAGTCAATGGTAATGTAGTTCTTTCAACATCAGGTGTTCGAGTAGCAGTTGTCTTTATATCAGTTGAGAATATAGGTGTCGTACTCTCTTCTGTGGAAATTTCTTGAGTAGTTTCTTTTACATCTGTTGATAGAGTAACAGTTGCGACACCTGTGGTGACACCAGGTGAAGTGGTCGCTCCAGTAGAAAATTGTTCACTAGTTTGTTTTATATCTTGTGTTGGAGAAACGGTTTTCTCTGCATCTGTCGTGATATGAGCTGTAGTACTCTCTTGAGTCATTTGTTTTACATCGGGTGATTGTGTGCCAGTCGTCTCTACACTAGTGGTGACTCCAGCTATCGTGCTTTCATCAGAGGTTATTTTTTCAGTAGTTTGTTTTACTTCTGGGGATGGACTAGCTGTTGTCTCTGCTCCTGTTGTGAAGTCACCTGAAGTGCTCTCTTCAGATGTAAACTGTTTAGTAGTTTGTTTAAAATCTCCTGTTGTAGTACTTGACTTTACACTCGCAGTGACACCAGGTGTAGATGTCTCCAGAGTAGAAAATTGTTCCGTAGTTTGTTTTACATCTGGCGTTGGATTAGCAGTTGTCTCTGCATTTGTGGTGATGTGAGCAGTAGTGCTGTCATGAGTACTTTGTTTTAAATCTGGTGATTGAGTGGAAGTTGTCTCTAGCCCAGTGGAGACTCCATGTGTAGAGCTTTTCTCTGTGGTTACTTTTCCAGTAGTTTGTTTTACTTCTGGCGATGGAGTTGCAGTTGTCTCTGCACCTGTTGTGATGTGACCTGTAGTGCTCTCTGCAGGTGTGATATCAGCTGTAGTTGGCTCTAGAGTAGAAAAGTGTTCAGTAGTTTGTCTTACATCTAGGGCTGGAGTAACAGTCACCTTTGCACCTGTGGTGATGTCAGCTGTAGTACTCCCTTCCGATGTAAACAGTTTAGTAGTCTGTTTTACATCCGGTGATCGAGTGGCAGTTCTCTCTGCAGCTGTGGTGATGCGAATTGTGGTGCTCTTTTCCATTGTAAATTGATGGGTAGTCTGTGTTTCATCTAGGTTAGTACTTGTCTCAGCACCTGCCATTATTGTTGGTCTCGTGCTTTCCTGAGTAGACAATTCTTCTGTAGTCTGCTTTACATCTGGTGATGGAAGAGCAGTTGTCTCCACACTGGTGATGAGGCTAGGTGTCATGTCTTCTTCTGTGGAAAATTGAGTAGATTCTTTTACCTCAGTTGATAGAGTAGTGGTCATCCCATCCATTGTGACACCCAGTACAGTGGTTTCCTTAGATGTGAATTGTGATGTAGATTGTTTTTCATCTGCAGATGTCGTTATATCAGTGGTAAATACAGGTGTGGTGCTCTCTTCAGTAGTAAATCTTTCAGTAGTCTCCACTTCTCCAAGTGATGGAGTAATGCTTGTCACCATACCTATAGTACTGATTTCATCAGTTGTTGGTTGTCCAGTAGTTTGTTTTACACCTGGGGATGAAGAAGCAGTAGTCTCTACACCTGTGGTAATCCCACGTGTAGTGCTCTGTTCAGTTGTAAACTGCTCAGTAGTCAGGTGTAATTTCGTTGGACTGGCAGTTGCTTCATCATCTGTGGTCATGCCAGGTGCAGTACCACCATCTGTGGTCATGCCAGTTGTACTCTCTTTGCTTGAAAATTGTTCAGTCGTATCTTTCCCAATAGAGGATGGGGTAGCAGTTTTCTCAACGTCTGTAGAAACACTTTCAGTACTTGTAAACTTTGAGAATTCTGTACTGACCGGTTTTGAAGTTACACTATCTGTCATGACTACAGGTGTAGTTGTTTCTACTGAAAAGACCTGTTGAGTAGTTTTCAATTTGCCCAGTGTTGGTGTCAGCGTTGTTTCCACATCAGTCGTCTGTTTCACATCTGATGTTGGAGTACCAGTTGCCTCAACATCTGTAGTACCACCTTGGTTAGTTGTATACTCTGAGGATAATTGTGTAGCACTAGCCACAGTTGAAGCTACAGTTGCTGCTGTGACTCCAGCTGCAATCGTTTCTACCACAGAAGATAATTGAGTAGTTTTGATTTCACTAAATGATGTGATAGCGGTTGTCACCACACCAGTATTGATCCCTGGCGTTGTGCTTTCTTCAGTCGGCAATTGTTCAGTTGTCTGTTTCATATCTGGTGATTGTACAGCGGTTGTCTCACTATTCGTAGTAACACCTATATCAGTTTGAAACACTGACGAAAGCATTTCAGTACTGGATTCTTTTGACGTTTTGATTTCTGTTGTCTCTCCAGCAGTAGTTGTACCTACTGAAGTAAAATGTTCTGTAGTTTCCACTTCACCAAGCGATGGAGTGATGGTTGCCTCCTCATCAGTGGTAATTCCCATTGTAGTGACATCTGATGTGAACTGTCCTGTAGATATGTCAACATCAGCAGAAACACCTACGGTGGTTTCAAACTGTGACATAGTGGTTTTGATCGATGAAATACCATTAGCATCTGTAGCATCTGTTCGGATGGTCGATCCAGTTGTACCTTTGGACGTTAACTGATCTGTGGAAAGGGCATCACCAAGTGATGGAGTAGCAGTTGTTTCCACACCAATGGTAACCCCAGGTGAAGTATTCTCTGCAGTTGCCAATGGCTGAGTTGTCTGTTTCATTTCCTGTGACGTGGCAGCAGTTGTTTCACTCTTTGTGGTTACACCATCAGTGGTTATTAACTTTGAGGAAAGTGGTTCAGTAGTAAACACTTTTGAAGTTGTGTCTGTTGTGACTCCAGCTGAAGTTGCTGCTACTGAAGTAACTTGTTGAGTGGTTTCAACTTCACCCATGGATTGAGAAGATGTCTCGCCACTAGAGGTGGACCCAGATGAAGTCTGCTTAATACTGGTTGATGAGATGGCACTTGTGTCACTCTCTGGAGTTTGACCCTCAGTAGTCATTAGCTTTGAGGAATACGGCGCAGTACTGCTAATTTTGGATGTTATAATGCCTGGTGTTACTTCAATGGTAGTTATACCTACTGAAGTAAAATGTTCAGTAGTTTCAACTTCACCAAACGATGGAGTAATTGTTTCCACACCTGTAGTGACTCTGGATGTTGTACCACTATCTGATGTCAATTTTTCTGTGGTTTGTTGTATGTCTGTTGAAACAGTGTCAGTGATCTCACTCTCAGTGGTACTCAAAGAAGATGACACAGTACTCACAGTGTCACTATCTGTCATTTGATCTTCTGTAGCTGTATACTGTGAGGAATCTTGTTCTGTGCTGAAAACCATTTTCAAAGTTGTGGCATCTGCAGTTATTTCAACTAAAGTTGTAGCCTGAGACTTAGGCTGTGCAGTAGTTTGAACTTTACCGAGTGACGTTAGAGATGCTTCACTACCCGAAGTAACCACAGCAGTATTATATTCTGTGGTTGTTTGTTGAACAGCCTGTGAAGTTGTGAGTGTTAATTCTTGATCTGTTGTCACATCTGGGAAAATGGAAGAAGGTGATGAAAAGTCACTGGCTGTGGTGGCATTCTCTGCCAAATTTGTCATGGTGGCTGTACTTGTCTCTTCTGAAATCAACTGCTCAGTTGACTCAGTAATCTCTATGTGTGTAATAATTCCAGCTGTTGTTGTGAGCAAAGAGCTAAACTCTTCAGTGGTAGTGATGACTCCATGTGAAAGAGTGGGGGTTGTCTCAAGATCAGAAGTAACCTCTTCAGTTGTGGTAACTTGTGATGAAGTGTCAACTGATGTGGTAGATTGGGTGACCAGATTACTAGCACTGGTAGTCTGTGCAGCAAGTTGATTAGTTTTTTCTGGTGATGTCAGAGCTGTTGCTGTAACATCTGTCGTAACAGGTGTAGAGATACCTTCTGTAGTAGCCTCTTCAGTAGTTCCGATCTCACCAGCTGAAGGGGAAATAGACCCATCCCCGTGTGTTGAAATACCAGTTGTTGACGGATGTACTTTTGGTACACTGGTAGAAAATCTAACCTCTGCTGATGCACTAGGAGACGCCTCGCTATCTGTGGTCATACCAGCTGCAGTTGCTGTGATATCTTCATGGGTAGATTTAACGTTTGTAGTGACTGCAGGTACTGCAGTACTCTCCAGTGTTATTTCTTCTGTTTCTTTTCCTTTTGAGGTAACACTGGGTGATGTTTCATCGGAGGTAGTGTTTACTGACAGGGTTTCAGTCTGAACTGTTTGTCTTGTTGAAGATTCAGTAGCTTCTGCATTTGTAGTGGCCTCAACGTGGCTTGACGTTGCTGTTGATGTTGATAGATCAGTAGGAACCACCGTGCTGACAAGTGGAGTGGTGGTAGCTTCTGACGTGAAGACTTCAGTTGACTCATAACCATCAGGTGTTGTAGTAGGGATAGATTTTGCATCAGTGTTAACAACAGGGGTGGTAGTAGCTTCTGATGTCACCAGTTCTGTACTCTCATAACCATCAGGTGTTGTAGTAAGGGTTGACTCAACAGTAGTGGTTGCTACCTTAGATATGGAATCATAAGTGGTAACCTCTGTACCTGGAGTAGAGAACAATAAAGAGACTATGAATCTAAATATGTGTGTGTGTTTGCACTTTTAGAAAACATCAAAAAGAATAAATTAACTATATTGACACAAAGCTCAAATTTTCAAATCACATCAGGCAACTTCTGGTGGTGCTGTGATGCACGGTCACGAATGTACCATGACATGTACTACTAGTAACGATATGCAATGATTAGTTATGGTTACAATATATGTTAACCATGCATTACAGTCTCATTTAAAAACTTGAATTTTGTGTAAGTTAATCAGTTAAGAAACAATACAGATGGAAATTTGATAGATTAGATACATGGTAACAAAGAATACAAATCCAAAATGTATGCATTAAAATTTCAACCAATGTATGAGCTGAGTATGTATGGTATTATCTCCCTTTGGTCCCCTATAAATTGAAATTTCATAACTTGTTTTTATCATTACTTACAACATTATGAAAGAATAGTCGGGTTTTGAGTAACGTGTAAATATTGAACATGAAATGAAGTATTGTTCCAAAAATCATCTCAACACAAGGTGAATAAAGCATAAAGCATGACATGATGCATTAATAAAACAAAAAGCATATATTCACAATGCTCAAAAAGAGAAATATTTGTCACAGAGAATCCACAAATAGTTTCTTACACAACATACTGTATGTGCAACTCCAAATCAGAAGATAAGCACAAATTCAACACATGAATCTGATTGAAAGACAAAGACAACCAACTAATGATAAAATAAATGAGGTGATTAATCCACAATGAATGTCAAAAGCAACAAGAAGACATTGTTAACGGTGAGTACTACAACTAATGTTTGTTGCAATGCAACAGATCTAAGCATGCAATTTATCGTGGGAAATTAATCAGAAGGTAATGAAGACAAAAAAATGCAGGAAAATCACATACACAAATTTGACGAAATTGTCATTAATTGTTGAACTATTTTCATTTTCTTAAAATAAAAAAGATAAAGATTATTTTCTTTAAATAAACTGGGAGAATATGTCTAATAAGAGAGCTTCCAACTGTCAGTGTTCTGGAGTCACATAATTCAGCATATTGTACACTCCAAAGAACAAGCATTTAAGACATGTAAAAGGCTTCGTAGTCCAGACTCTTGATACATGTATATATTTGTGTATACAGTAATAAATACTAACAGCGAGAACACTTATGGCAAAATTGAAATGTGTATTAGAAAATATTTATTCTGTGCAATGAAAATTGTATTTTGCATGGAATTTTCAAAAAGCTACTCTACTTCCATCATTCAAGAATTTCAGTTCGTTACCCCAAAATTTTCAAAGGTCACACATTCAGAGTGGTATTGCAACAAACCAGAAATATCATTAAAGGTGATAAATGTCCCTACCCCATCAGGACAGCCTTATGTGCCATTTATCATGGTAACACAGTTTCCACATACATTCCCACAATGTGTCTTGCACACCGTCATTTCAACACTAAGGTGTGCAGGCTTGCCAGTGTAATTTATGAGAGAGATAGCCTGAAATTTGCCAAAATGAGCAATTTTGTACACAAAAAAGCCTGATATATGGCCTGAAAATTAATTACCAGGCCTGAAATCACGCCTCAAAGGTGTGCCATATTTCAAAAGCAATACTCATAAAATAAGGATGTGCTTTTTTCTGCAAAAAATTCCCCTGATTCATTGCCATAAGATGCTGTTACCATGGCAATGAAGTTTCTGACACATTCAAATGTGTCTTGCACATCTTCACCCCCAAGACCAATCTGTGTGTCAAATTTCATGAGCTTTACTAAAAAAAATGAGGAAGTAGTTCAATTTGCAAGATTTGCAACAGACCGACTGACCACCACAGGATTCTATACCCCTTTCAAACTTCATTTGACGGGGGTACAATGACATCTGTTTGCAACCAGGGTAATACTATACTACAAGAATATTTTGATGAAGAGCTAATTCAATTCCTTTGGACATTACCACTGCCAACTTTGTGAAGCTTCCTCAAGAAAATATACATGTATATATATTGCTACTGGCGACAAGACTCAGAATGGACACACTTCTCAATAGGACTGAATCAAAGTAATAAGAGTAGTATTGTTCAGCTAAGCATTGAGAAGAAGGAGATGAAATACAACTCATTTACTATATTCTAGAACATGGCAACCTAATATGTATGCACGAACATGAATAAATGAAAGACTTTGAGCACTTGAACAAAATGTTGGTACTGTTGATGCCATAATGTACATCTCATCTACAATGTGCGACTGATGACACTGAAGCATGAGGATGAGAAGCAGCTGATGAAGGACAGATGACTTCAAACATTTTTTTTTGCTTAGAACATACCTGCTGGTTGAATGGTTTGGACAGTGGTCTCAGGAATGGAGGGATTTAGTAGCAAGGAGGTACTAGGAAAAACTGAAGTCACTTCACTTGTACTGTAGTATTCAGTTGTTTGAGTTTCACCAAGCAGTGGAGTCGTTGAGGGTAAATCATCAACTGTTACATCCATGGAGGCTGCATCACTTGATGACGGTTTGACTGTTACATCAGATGTTATTTCCGTACTGATAATTTTAGAAGCCTCATCCGAAGTACCTCCAAATGCTTCAGTGGTTGACACACTCTGATTATCTGAGGTAACTTGATTACTGTTACCATGCATGGTAATTGTGCTTGCCTGTGCTAAAGTGGCAGGGTTTGGATTATAGGTCTTACTTTCATGAGATGTCAAAATTGTGTTTGTATCTGTTTCAACTGGAGTTGAAGTCTCAAATATATCAGTTGTCATTCCTGAAATATTACTTGTGTCAGTAGAACCATCTGTTGGTGTTACTTTGTCATAAGTAGTGTCAACTGTTGAGATCTGAAATGAAGTGATGTCATGAATTGTGACTGGGACTGACGAACTACTAAGTTTAGTTTCTGGGCTTTGATGATCAGACGTGACCATTTCACTAGTGGACATTTGAAGTGCAGATACTCCAGATAAACTACTACGTTCATATGTCACAGAATCACTGCTAACTTCAGAGCTGCTGGTCATCAACAAATCAACAGTGGGGTAGGTGGTGACTACATCATTTATAAATGTTATATCTTCAGTGGTGCTTCCTTCATTAGTTGATGTTTCTACAGTAGAAAGATCTATGTTGGTCAAAGGGTATGTCCTGCTTGATACTATTTCCTTGGGTGTTGTGGAATCAAATTGTTCTTCTAATTCTCCAGTTGTCGAGTCTATTGTTGTTAGACCTGAAACAGGTTCAGTGGCACCTACGTCTGCTGTAGTTTTCACAGGCATACTGGTAGAGCCATCATATGTGGAAGAGCCTTTTCCAGTAGTTAACTCAACTGTTGTTGTATCCAAAATAACCACAGTTTGAGTTGCTGTCTCCTTGGGTGTTGTGGAATCAAACTGTTCTTCTGATTCTCCAGTTGTTGAGTGTATTGTTGTAAGACTGGAAGCGGGTTCAGTGGTACCTAAGTCTGCTGTAGTTTTCACCGGAATACTGGAAGAGCCAACAGTTGTTGAAGTGCCTTTTCCAGCAGTTAACTCAGCTGTTGTCATGTCCGAAATAACGGCAGTTACAGTTGCTGTCTCCTTGGGTGTTGTGGAATCAAATTGCTCTTCTGATTCTCCAGTTGTCGAGTCTATTGTTGTCAGAATGGAAACAGGTTCAGTGGTACCTAAGTCTGCTGTAGTTTTCACTGGAATACTGGAAGAGCCAACAGTTGTGGAAGAGCCTTTTCCAGTAGTTAATTCAACTGTTGTTGTATCCGAAATAACCGCAGTTAGAGTTACTGTCTCCTTGGGTGTTGTGAAATCAAATTGTTCTTCTAATTCTCTAGTAATCGATTCTATTGTTAAACCAGAAACAGGTTCAGTGATACCTAAGTCTGCTGTAGTTTTCACCGGCATACTGGTAGAGCCATCATATGTGGAAGCACCTTTTCCAGTAGTTAACTCAGCTGTTCTCATATCTGAAATAACTGCAGTAAGAGTTGCTGTCTCCTTTGGTGTTGTGGAATCAAATTGTTCTTCTGATTCTCCAGTTGTCAAGTCTATTGTTGTTACACTGGAAATAGGTTCAGTGGTATCTAAGTCTGTTGTAGTTTTCACTGGAATAGTGGTAGAACCATATGTGGATGTGCCTTTATCAGTAGATAACTTAACTGTTGTCATATCTGAAAAAATTGCAGTTAGAGTTGCTACCTCGGTTGCCTCTATAATATTGGTGGAGCCATTTGTCACAGTTTCTTCTTCAGCAGTAGCAGAAACAAGTGTCAACAAATCAGAAGAGGGACCAGTGCTTATTGCTCCTTTTGTTGTCTTTGTAATATGGGTGGAACTTGGATAAGTGGTGTCTCCTTGGGTAGTATATGTTGTCACACGGGGTAAATGTGATGTTTCAGTTGGTGTTTCAATAGTAGTTTCAGCTGAAGTTCTTCCAAAAGTAACAGTGGTGCTTACATATGGTGAGATATCCTCTGTGGTAGTGGAACTACCTTTGTTCATATCTGTACTAGATACAATTGTTTCTGTTGTCCCAACAGTGTTAGTTAAAGTGGAGCTTTCATGTGTGAAGGTTGTGGTTTTCCAACTGGTAGAATACATGGATGCACCTTTAGTTGTCTCAATAATATTGGTGTCACCTGAATCGGTAGAGCTTCCATTTTCTATCATGGTAGAAGAAACCATAGTGGTAGTTGCTGCTTCACTTGTTACTTCAGTACTGCTTGTGCCACTATATCTGGTTGTTTCTGCTTCTCTAGTAGAAGAGTTAATAGTTCTCAAGTCTGCCTCAGTTGTAGGTGAAATAGTTCTGGAGGCAATGTAAGAAGTATCATCCCCAGTAGTATCAAATGTTGTCATATCTGACATAGCTGAACTTTCAGTTTCTGCTGAAGTTGTTCCTATTGCTTTGGTAGTGCTATGATCTATATTAGACGTTGCTAATTTCATCGTACCTGAATAAAAAGTTGTCATATCAGATATTGCTGTGGTTCGACTTTCTGGTTTAATGGTACTTGCAGCGGTAGTTGTCCCCACACCATTTGTGGTAGTGAGATATGTTGATACATCTTTTGTGGATGACTCAACAGTCATAATATCTGATATAGAGTCAGTTTCAACAGCTTTTTCAGTTGTCCCTACAGATTTGGTGGCATAATCATCTTTGGAAGTTGATACTTTGCTGGTTGAATAAGCAGTTGTCATTTCCAACAGATCAGGTGTAGGTCTAGTTGAGCCTTTAGTTGTCCCAATTTTCACTGTGCTAAGATCTGAAGATGTTGTACCTACGCCAGTAGTAGAATCAACAGATATCATATCTGAAGAAACTACATCAGTTGATTCTTCAAGGGTGTCTCCAATATTGGTAGTGCCACCATTTATGGTGATTTCGTCTTCTGTAGATGAGTCAGTTGTTGATGAATGAGAAATATGTACAGTGCTTTTCACTGCCTCGGGTGTACTCAAAGGAGTGGTGGAGCTGAAATATGTTGAACAAAGGTAGTTCACTACCAGAATGAGGATATTCACCCATAATGTAAGCACGCACTGTTACTGTTACCAATAGACTCGACAACTGGAGAATCAGAGAACAATTTCATTCTCTCAACAGCCCAAGAGAGACAGGAACTCTAACTGCGGTTATTTCGGATACGACACAGTTGAATTAACTACTAGAAAAGGCTCTTCCACATATGATGGCTCTCCGCATATTCCAGTGAAAACTACAAAGACTAGCTACCACTGAACCCAATGTCTGGTCTAACAACAAAAGACTCGACAACTGGAGAATCAGAAGAACAATTTCATTCCACAACACCCAAGGAGACAGTAAACACTAACTGCGGATATTTCGGATACAATAACAGTTAGTTAACTACTGAAAAGGCTCTTTCCACATATGATGGCTCTACAGCAGTATGCGCGGTGAAACATACTGCAGACTTAGGTACACTAGAACCGGTTTCAGGTCTAACAAGCAAATAGACTCAGCAACTGGAGATAGAAGAACAGATTTGATTGCCACAACACCGCAAGATGAGACAGCACTGTAACTGGGTTATTTCAGATATTAACAACAGCTTAGTAACTACGTGAAAAGGTGCTTCCACAATATAGGCATCTCAGCCAGTATTCTGGGTGAAAACTACAGCAGACGTAGTACACTGAACCCATTTCCGGTCTAACGACCATAGACTCGACAACTGGAGAATCAGAACAGCTTGAATTCGCACAACACCGCAAGGAGACAGGAACCTAGACTGCGGTTATCTTCGGATACAAAAACAACAGTTGAATTAACCTACTGGAAAAGGCTCTTCCACATATGATGGCTCTGCCACTATTCCAGTGAAAACTACAACAGACTTAGCTGCCACTGAACCCCATGTCTGTCTAACAACAAAAGACTGCGACAACTGGGAGAATCAGAAGAACAATTCATTCACAACACACCAAATGTGAGACAGTAACAGCTAACTGCGGATATTTGCGATACAATAAACAGATTGAGTTAACTACTGGAAAAGGGCTCTTCCACATATGGCTGCAACACTATCCAGTGAAAAGTACAGCAGACTTAGGTACCACTGAACCTCGGTTTCAGTCTACAACACAAGTCAGAACTAGAGAATTAGAAGAACCAATTTCATTCCATCAACACCCCAGAGCAGAACTCTAACTGCGCGGTTTATTTCGGATAGCAAACAACAGTTGAGTTAAACTACTGGAAAGGCTCTTCCACATATGGCTCTACCAGTATGTGGGTGAAAACAATACAGCAGACTTAGGTACCAACTGAACATGTTTCAGGTCATACAACAGTAGTCTCCGACAACTGGAGAGAATTAAAGAACAATTGATTCACCAACACCCAAGGATAAATAGTATCAAGCAGGACATACCCTTTGACCAACATAGATCTTTCTACTGTAAGACATCAATTCTAATGAAGGAAGAAATGAGATGTAGGTTGGGAATGATCGCGAGTACCACTACCCCACTGTTGATTTGTTATGACCGGGCACTCTGAAGTTAGCCGTCATTCTGTAGCATATGAGTGCCTAGTAGTTTCATCTGGAGTATCTGGCATTTCAAATTCAGCATAGAAGAAATGGTCACGCTGCTGATCATCAAAGCCGCAGAAACTAACTCAGTAGTCATCAGTACCCAAGTCACAAGGTCATGACATCACTTATTTCAGATCTCAACAGTTTACCCTTCTTATGGACATAAGTAACGAGCCAACGGATAGTACTACTGAAACAAGTATTGTTTTCAAGAATGACAACTGGATATATTTAAGACTTCAACTCCAGTTGAAATAAATACAAACACAATTTTGACATCTGATGAAAGTAAGACGCTATAATCCAAACCCAACGCTCTTTACACAGGCAAGCACGCATTTTTACCATGCCTAGTCACAGTAGTCAAAGTTACCTCTGCAGAATCAAAGTGTGTCAACAACTGAAGCATTTGGAGGTACTTCGGATGAGGCTACTAGAGTTATCAGTACGGAAATTACATCTGAGTGCAACAGGTCTGACCTTCTCAAGTGATACAACTTCCATGGATGTAAAAGTTGATGATTTCCCTCAACAACTCACTGCACTGATGAAACTCAAAAACAAGTGAATACGACAGTGCAAGTGAAGTGACTTCAGTTTTCCTCGACCTCTTGCTACTTACTTCCTCTTTTCTGAGACAACTGTCAAACCATTCATACAGCAGGTATTTTTAAGAAAAAAATGTTTAAGATCATGCTCTTCCTTCATCAGCTGCTTTCTCATCCTCAATGCTTGTCATGCTTCCAGTGTCATCAGTGTCGACATTGTAAGATCAGATGTACATTATGGCGTCAATAGTGCCAATTGTTTCGTTCAAAGGCGCTCAAAATCTTTCATAAATTTATTCATGTCTAAGCATACATATTAGGTTGCCATGTTCCTAGATTCTAGTAAATGAAGTTTTCTTTCATCTGGCCTCCTTCTCAATGCTTAGCTGAACATTACTGCTGGTAATTATTTGATTCCATCCTGTAGATAAATATGTCAATCCAGAGTCATGTTGCTATAACACCTATTATATCTTGAACAAGCTTATCAAAGTAAACAGCTGCTACTGTCCAAGGGAATTGAAATAACTTCATCAAATATTTTGCTAGTATAGTATTAGCCTGGTTGCAAATAGAGCATCATTATACCCCGTCAAATTAAGAAGTCTGAAGGGGGATTTAGAATCCCAGTGTGTGGTCAATCACTCACTCTATTGCAAATTTTTGCAGATTGAACTAACTTAGTTTTTGACACAATGCTCATTAAATTTGGCACACACACATTGGTCTTAGGGTAAAGATGTGCAAGTGTCAAAAACTGCATTATAGTAACAGCAATAATATGGGATAATTGAGAACAAACCACTTCTTATTTTTGAGTAGTGCCTTAAGATATGGGACAAGATAGTGTTAAAATGAAGATGTGCTAGACACATTTCAGGAATGTGTCAGAGACTGTGATGCCATAGGTATGGCAGCATAAGGCCGTCTGATGCTGGTAGGGGCATTAATCACCTCTAATATTTCTACGTTCTTGCAATACACTCGTGAAGGTGTGACCTTATTTGTTGCTACCAAACTGAATTTCAAACAAAGCAAAGTTTAAGTAGGTTTTGTAAATTCCCATGCAAAATAGCAATTTTTTATTGAACAGACATAAATACATACATATACTCCATACATACATAGCAGCACTTATTCACACAATGCACAAAACCCAG
>JZLH01S0327643.1:7069-20379 GCA_001188425.1 Eucidaris tribuloides | reverse complement strand
ACTGAAAACTGCGGATACTGGACAAACATTTGCCAGAAATGACGGATGTATATTCTAGTAGTGACTTAGGGGCAGTTACTACAGACGGTGGCACAACTACACCTGTAGGGACGAACAGAAGAAGTGACTTCAACATATGTCAGATAAAAAACTTTTGTTGCTACTGCTGAGGAAGATATCTGTACTAGATACACTTGTTTCTGTTGTCTCAACAGTGTTGGTTAAAGTGGAGCTTTCATGCGTAAAGGTTGCGGTTTTCCAACTGGTGGAATACATGGATGCACCTTTAGTTGTCTCAATAATATTGGTGTCACCTGAATCAGTAGAGCTTCCATTTTCTATCATGGTAGAAGAAACCATAGTGGTAGTTGCTGCTTCACTTGTTACTTCAGTACTGCTTGTGCCAAGATATCTGGTTGTTTCTGCTTCCCTAGTAGAAGAGTTAATAGTTGTCAAGTCTGCCTCAGTAGTAGGTGAAATAGTTGTGGAGGCAATATAAGAAGTATCATCCCCAGTAGTATCAAATGATGTCATATCTGACATAGCTGAACTTTCAGTTTCTGCTGAAGTTGTTCCTATTGGTTTGGTGGTGCTGTGATTTACAGTAGACGTTGCTAATTTCATAGTACCTGAATAAAATGTTTTCATATCAGATATTGCCGTGGTTCCACTTTCTGGTTTAGCTGTACTTGCAGCGGTAGTTGTCCCCACACCATTTGTGGTAGAGAGATATGTTGATACATCTTTTGTGGAAGACTCAACTGTCATAATATCTGATATAGAGTCAATTTTAACAGCTTTTTCAGTTGTCCCTACAGATTTGGTAGCATAATCATCTTTGGAAGTTGATACTTTGCTGGTTGAATAAGCAGTTGTCATTTCCAACAGATCAGGTGTAGGTCTAGTTGAGCCTTTAGTTGTCCCAATTTTCACTGTGCTAAGATCTGAAGATGTTGTACCTACGCCAGTAGTAGAATCAACAGATATCATATCTGAAGAAACTACATCAGTTGATTCTTCAAGGGTGTCTCCAATATTGGTAGTGCCACCATTTATGGTGATTTCGTCTTCTGTAGATGAGTCAGTTGTCGATGAATGAGAAATACGTACAGTGCTTTTCACTGCCTCGGGTGTACTCAAAGGAGTGGTGGAGCTGAAATATGAGGATTCTTCCTCAGCAGTAGCAACAAAAGTTGTTTTATCTGACATAGTTGAAGTCACTTCTTCTGTCGTCCCTACAGGTGTAGTGGTGCCACCGTCTGTAGTAACTGCCCCTAAGTCACTACTAGAATATACATCCGTCATTTCTGGCAAATGTTTGGTCACAGTAGCAGTTTCAGTAGTCCCCATGATATCACTGGTGGCAAGATTTGTGGACCTTCCATCCTTCACGGTAGCAGTGTTGATAGTTGTTGCATATTTATCTGAAGAAATGTCAGTAGTTGATGCTTCATTTGCAGCTACAACAGTGCTGCTACCAATGTATATGGGGGTTTCTTCTGTTGTAGTAGTATCAAATATTATCATATCAGACACACTTGCAGTTTCAGTTGCTGCTCCAGTTATCTCTATAGATTTGATGGTGCTCTCAAATGCGGAGGTTGACCTTTTTCTGCTGGTAGTTGTTATATCTGATATATCTGAAGCTGTAGTTGTTGCTTGAGAACTGGTTGCAGGCTCACTTGTCTCTAAAATATTGGTAGTGGTAAGATATGTGGTGTCTTCTCTAGTAGTATCCAATGATGTCGTATCTGACTTAGTAACAATTTCATTTACTGCTCCAGTTGTCACTTCAGGTTTGAAGTTAAATTCTGTAGATGTTACTCCCTTTCTGCTTGTAGAATAGAAAGATGAAGTGTGGGATACAGGTGCAGTTCCAGGTGATGCTTCAGTGATTCTTCCATCTGTTGTTGTCTTTAAAATGTTAGCAGAGCTCAGATATATGGAGTCTTCCTCAGTAGTAGTATCAGATGTTGCATCTGCTGTAGTTGATCCTATTGGTTTGGTGGTGCTTTTATCTGAAGCGGTTCTTTCTTTTGTACTCCTTGAATAAACTGTTCTCATATCCGATATAAACAAAGTGCTAGATGAAGCTTGAGTGGTAGTTGAAACTGAAGTTTTGTCTAATATATTGGTGGAGCTCAGATATGTGGTATCTTTTCCAGTAGTAGGATGTGTTGTAATATCTGACGTTGTTACAGTTTCAGTTGCTGTATCACTTGTTCCTACAGCTTTGGCAGTGGTAAACTCTGAAGAGGTTGATCCTTTCCTACTACTAGAATGAACAGTTGCCATATCAGATATAGGTGCACCTCTAGTATTAGCTTCAGTGGTAAGCGCATCTGTAGATGTTTCTACATCAGTTATGGTGCTGAGATATGTAGGGGTCTTTTCTCTGGTAGTGGAATCCACTGTAACCATATCTGACATCGTTACAATTTCAGTTAATGCTTGAGTTGACTCTCTCTGTTTTTTCGTACTTACATCTGTAGGGGTTCCATCATCCCTCACAGTAGAATCAACAGTTATTCTATCTGAAGAAAGTGCAGTGGCAGTTGATGCTTTGATTATTGTGCTAAGATCTTCTCCAGTACTAGAATCAACTGTTGTTAAATCTGACAGATTTAAAGCTTGAGTTGCTGCCTTAGTTGTATCTACAGGTGTTGTGTCACTTCTAGTGCTAGAGAATGCTTCTTTCATATTTGTGGAATAAATGGTTGTCATAAAAGGTGGAGTTGAAGTTGCGGCTTGAGTTCTAGTTGCAGCTATAGTTGTCCCTAAAACATTGGTGGTGCTGATAAATGTGGTATCTTCACCAGTAGTATCAAATGTTGTCATATCTGACATGGTTACAGTTTTAGTCACTGCTTCAGGTGTTGATTCAGCTTTGGTAGTGTGTTCTGCGGAGGTTGTTCCTTTGCTGCTTGTAGAAGAGAAAGTTGAAATATCCAACATAGGTGAAGTTCCAGTTGGTGATTCACTGTTAATTGCACCTGTAGCAGTTTCTGAAGTACTTCTGGAGCTAAGATTAGAGGTTGTTTCTCCTTCTCCAGTGTTATCAAATGTTGTCATATCTGATAAAAGTACAGTTTTGGTTGCTATTTCAGTCATACCTAATGGTTTAGAAGTGCTCTGACGCAATGACGTTGTAACTTTCCTACTTGCAGATGACACAGTTGTCATTTCTGACAGAGGTGAAGTCTCAAGTGCAGCTTTAGTTGTTCTTAAAATATTGGTTATGGCATGATCTGTACTGCTTCCATCATTCCTTATTGTAGATTCAGGTGTTGTTATTTTTGAAGAAATCACATCAGTTTTTGGAACTTCATTGGTCCCTAGAATATTGGTGGTGCCAATTTGTGTGGTTATATCTTTTCTAGTAGAAAAATCAATTGTTACCAAATCTGATATATGGGGAGTGCTAGTTCCTGCCTCAGTTGTACCTGAAATAGTGCTGGAGCCAAAATATGTGGTATCTTCGCCAGTAGTTGGATATGTTGTCGTATCTGATTTGGTTACAGTTTGAGTTGCTGTTCCTGTTGTCTGTATGGGTTTGGTGCTGCTAGGATCTGAAGAGGTTGTCCCTTTCATAGGAATAGCAAAGACAGTTGTCCTATCATATAAAGTTGAGGTTTTAGTTTCTGCTTCTGTGGAAAATTCAGTAGAAGCTTTGAGCATGTCTTCTTTTGTAGTGGAATAAACTGTCAGTTTATTTAAAATGGTTCCAGTTTGAGTTACTGCTCCAGTTTTCCATTCAGGTCTGGTTGTTCTAAGATCTGTAGAGCTAGCATCTTCTGAAGTTGTAGAATCAAGAGTTACAATATCTGAAGAAACTACACTTATACTTGATTGAATTGTATCTAAAATATTGGTGGTGCTAGGATATGAGGATGTGTCTTCCGTAGTACTAAAGACAACTGTTGACACATCTGACGGATTTACATCTTGAGTTTCCATTTTCATTGTCCTTACAGATGTGGTGGTGCTAGTGTCCATGGAGGCTGCCTCTTTCATACTAGAAGAATAAACGGTTGTCATATCTGATACATGTGAAATTGAAATTGCTGGAGTTGTACTTGCAGCTTCAGTTGTCTCTAAAATATTGGTAGAGCTGTGGAATGTGACATCTTCTCCAGTAGTGGGATGTGTTGTAGTATCTGACATTGTTACAGTTTGAGTTGCTGCATCACTTGTCCCAAACACATGGGTGGTGACAAGATGTGTGGTTGTTTCTCCTTGTCCAGATGTATCTGATGTCATCTCATCTGATGAAGGACTGGTCTCTGTAGGTTTTTCCGTTGTCCCTGTAGGATTAGAGGTACTCTCATCTGAAGAGGTTGATCTTTCAACACTAGTAGAATACATAGTCATCACTTCTGATAGAAGTGTATTTCCATGTCCAGCTTTAGTTGTTCTGATAATACTAGTGGAGTCTAGATCTGTAAAGCTTCTTACTTCCCTTGTAGAATATTCAGCAGTTACTGTATCTGAAGAAACCACAGTAGTTAGTGCTTTAGTTGTGGCTGTTACTTTTTCTCTAGTCAAAGAATCAATTGATGTTAAATCTGATATATGTAGCATGCTAGTTTCTGCCTCAGATGTACCTAGAATTGAGGTGGAGCCTTGATATGAGGTATCTTCTCCGGTAGTAGCAAATTCTGTCATATCTGACATTGACAGAACTTCAGTGGCTGCAACACTTGTTCCTACAGATTTGGCAGTTCCAAAATCAGAAGAGGTTGCTCCTTTCCTACTAGTTGACTGAAAAGCTGTCATATCAGATGGAGGTGCAGTCCTGGTTATTGCTTCAGTGGTGATTGAAGCAGTAGTAGTCCCTAAACCATTGGTGGTGATAACATAAGTGGTGGTGTCTTCTGAAGTGGTGAATTCGATTGTTGGCATATCTGACTGAGATGCTGTTTGACCCGTTTCAGTAGTGTGTATAGGTTTAGAAGTGCTCAGCTGTGTAGAACCTCTACCTTTCATGGTAGAAGAATCACTAGTTACGATATCTGAAGAACCTTTTGTGGTACCGGTAGTTGATGATGTAGTTGTATCTAAAACACTTACAGGTGTGATGGTGTTAATATAAGTAGACGATGCACCTTTCATACTAGAACTAACAGTTGTTATATCTGATAAAGGTGCAGTTGTTGATGTCACCTCAGTAGTAGTTGCACGTGGAGTTGTCCTTAAAGTACTGGTGGTACTAAGATATGTGGTTGTGTATTCCTCAGGAGTAGAATCAAATGTTATCACATCTGACACAGATAAGCTTTGAGTTCCTTCTGTAGTTGTCCCTATGCGTTTGGTAGTGATAAGATATGTAGAGGTTGATGGCAAATCACTACCTGTAGCTTGGGATGCGCTTGCATCGCGAGGTGTTTCAGGCTTAATATTATTAAGTGTACTGGACTGTCCAGTGTGAAGAATTTGTGCTGTAGTGGTTAAATATCGAGTGGATTGTTCAGATGTTGTTGTTACTGATTGTTCAGTCAAATCTGTATCAGAGTTATTATCAGTTTGAAAGATATCTGTGCTACCATCACTTATGTCTATGGAGACATCTGTTGTAATTTCACTTGTTTGTGTTTTATGGTCTGATGTCAAAAGCACAGGAGTTGTTGACACAACATCTGACTGTTGTATTGCGGACACGGAATCAGATGTTAGATCTTGGCTGGAGGTCATTGGGAGAGTTAGTTTACCTGTAATAAAAATTGAGTAATATTATCTCAGAATACTAGAATACAGGTTAAGTTTTCTACAAACATCCATTAGTATGAATATAATGTACATACATGTTAGAATGGTGTGTTAACACAAGATACGCATTACCAATATAATGCATTATCATTACCATTACAAGTGGTTAATTCATACTGAGGATACTATGCACATTATGCTCAATCCATGAGACATTGAGGCCTAAATATTATTTTCTCCTTACGTATAAGGTTCTATATTGTTCTGCATTATCATTGTTTGTTTTTCTACTAGTTTTTTGCTCAATTTACAATATGAGTGAGTATTAGACTTCTAGTAAAGATCTCTCCTTATTTAACCTGTTGGCCACGGCAACCGTATCTGCCCTGTGTTAACTCTATGGGATTTTCAGAATCTCGGAGGCAGCGGGTTAATTGACTGATAGTAATATGATTGATAAATGAGGACCCAAAATATGATATTTAAATGCATATTTTATCCAAAGTTTGGGGGGGGGGGGGGTTCTCACAGCTTAGTAAGTATTGTGCCTCATATGCCATCACCTGCTAAGTTATGTATAACTAATTCAGTAAATTATAAATTATCACCAAGAATAATACCTGATATTAACATTGTATGTACTATAAACACTTTATGCACAAAAGTTTGACATATTTATGGACAGAGATGTAATACAGCAATTTTATGTTTGTTAGAAGTTAATACATGCAAATAAAAGTATGGATATATATTTGCAAATAAATCATATAATCTAATTTAAAGATGTCTGTTTATTTCAAGTTATTTAGTGTGGCTATATCACTAGGTGAATGTGTACCATAGTTATGAAACAATACAATGTGAAAATATTTACACAAATTATTATTCATTGATGCAACAAATTCTAGAGTAAGTGTGTCACAAGAAAGAATTTAACTTTTTTCAACAATCAAATTGTTTTGGTCACATGGACTTTACTGCAATTCCATCATATGATGATTAACTCTTAACATGCCGAAGTTGCAGATCTGCACCAAATAATACACATAAAGTCCATAGAGGTTTAAATCCTCTGGCACGTTAAGAGTTAAATAGATAATACACTGACAACTAGATCCTTTGACAATTGGAAAAATGTAAATGAAACTTATGTACATTTGCAAACTCTAAAGATGCAAAACACAAAGAAATAAATCCAAACATGTGTGGGTTTGGGGTTTTATTTTGTTGTTTCTTTTGGAGGGGGATCAAAATCTGACAGAACCGTTTCTACAGCTTATGCTACATTTTGCAACTCTGTTATCTTTATTATCCAGATAACTTGAATCCTGGAAACTAGCAAGTTAGTTAAGAAGTAAAGATGTGTTTATTACAGAAAGGTTTAACAATTTAGCTTTAATCATAAACAGCAGGGAAAACCAAAATTAATCAAATATGAACATACCTGCTGTTGATTCTTCAACCACAGTGCTAGTTGGTTGGTCTGTTGTCTGTTCAGTACTGGCTTCTAGTCGTTTGCTTGTGGAAGACTCAGCTGAAGTTAAAGTGGAAGACTGGCTTGTGGTAGTTGAATCATCTCCTGTGGTTGCTGGTGTGGTAGTGGAACTACGATGTTGCAATGTTTGTTGCAATGAGGTGGTTTCTGCTTTTGTTGGTGAACTTGTTGTGGTAATCTGGGATAAGATATCTGCCACTGTTACTTCCTCGGTACTTGACACTGCTGGAGTTGCTGATGTGGTTGTTGTAGATATCAAGCCATCTCCAGAGTGTGTCATACCATCCGTTGTAGTGATTTGTTTGGGTGTTGTGGTAGCAAGTGTTGTCACAGGTGATGTTGTTGAGTCAAATGTTGTTTCTTGTGGTGAAGTGTTCCTTGATGTGGTTAGACTGTCAGTTGAGAAAGTTGTACCTGCATTTGGCTGTACAGGAGTTGTAGCATCCTGTATTGTTGACTGCAATTTTGTTGTTTCTACATCAGCGTTTGAAAAGGTTGTTGTGACCAGACTACTGCCAGATTGTATATCTTGTGTTGTGGTTGAAGCCACATTGGCAGGTGTGGGTGTAGTGGCTTCCACAGTTATGGGTGGATGTGTTGTCTCAAAAGTTGTCCCTGCCTCTGCAACTGTAGAAAACACCTCTGTAAAATCACTTGTTGTTGTACCTACTGGTGTTCCCTCTGTAGTTAATCTTGTGGTTGATGCTTCACCAGTTGTGGCTACCTGTTGTACACTAGCATAAGCAGTGGTTACCACACCAGTGGCTTGCACAGGTGTGCTGGTTTCATGCGTTTTTGATGGAGCTACCGTACTCTCAAAAGTTGTTTGTATTTCTTGGCTTAGGGTGGTTTCTTCACGTGTAGTCACAGTGGTATCTCGCATTGATGTTGTAACACTGTTTGCTGGTGTGACAGATTCAAGTGGTGTTTGAGTTGTCTGTTCCTCTGAAACGGTCGTTTGCTGGTTTGTTTTTGTTGCAGTGACATTTTGGTCTGTGGTTTGTGTGGTGGCGTCAACACTTGACTGTGCCAATGTGGTAGCTTCCAGAGTTGTAGTCTCTGTTAAAGTACTTTGAAATGTTGATTCAGCAAATTCATCAGTTGTTGTGTACACATCACTTGTAACAGTAATACCACTATTACTTGAATCCTCAGTGGATTGCTCCACTGTCACTTTAAGTGTGTTCTCAGATTCAGTTGTTGCAACAACTGTGTTAGTTCTTTCTGCTAGAGTAGTGTCTGCTGTTGCTTGTTGATATGTTGTTGCTTCTGCAAGCGTAGACTCAAATGCCTGCAATGTTCTCCAGAAGTTACTTCAACTGGGGTAGTTTCAGGCACTGCCTTTAATCTTCTTGCTTTGTATGATATATTATTACTATTATCATTATTACAATCTGCAAAAAGGGAAAATAAAAGGGAAACAACAAATATTAAGGAGAAATAGGATGAGTGGAAGTAGTCATCATTTTGTAAGAAAACACTTGTAAAATCAAGTACACAATTCAAGGATTCTTTTGGGAAAATTTTGTGGTCAAATTTTTAGTATTTTTTAAACAATTTCCATCAGTATATTGGTGGACAGGCAAATTTCTTGAATGGCTTTTTAACGGGTCAATATCTATTAGGGTCACACTTGAATTCAGTACAAGTACCTTCAAGTTTGTTTTTCCTCTAGTAAACAAATTCAAGACAAATATTTTCAGCCAAGATCACTCCAGTTTGTGTAATAAAAAGTTTCATGTTTGATCATAGACTACATAAATGTGTCAGCTTTTGTACATTTTCCATAACCACTACATACAGATAAAAAAAAAATCATTATTATTATTTTCTATTAATTGATATCCCCACCCCGTAATCCATGCCAAAATTTCTTTAAAAGTTATTACAGAAATGTTCAGATTTTGTAAACGTGTGCCATCAATAATTCACATTTTCTAAGCTGGCCAAAGACACTGTGACCTATTAACTTTCAACTTGAAAATCTAATCACCAATATTAGTGACACAATTGCGCAAAGTTTGATTCAAGTCCTATTAAAATTGCATAAGTTAGCTGTGACTGTTCCTTGGAACTGTACTCAGTACTACTCACAGATGCAGGGTCTGTAAGGTACCCTTGCTACACTATCAAACAGGACAGGTCTGCTGGAACAAAAAGTTGCACTATACAGCGTGGCCGAGAAAGAATGCTACACATGTGATCGTTAATTTCTTCAAAATCATTCACAAAATGTCATTGGTGATTATTTCACTGGTTAGAAAATTCTTTTTCTAACAAAATGATACCATGATCATTAAGTTTGATTGAGGTGTTTGGATCTTAGGGCTATTTTTCTGAGGCAATGTAATTTCCTAAATTTGCTATTTTTTTAATTCCAGCAATCATCAGAACACCGAAATATTCTCGCTTTACGGTGTTCCATAGAATAAGCTCCACCGAGACAAAGGGCAGGAATGCCCTCGCTTTGATAAAGAAGACGATGTGAGCTACATCTCCATTGTCATCGCGGTTCGTCTGGTATGGCACGCTGAGACGCGAGAATATCTCGGTGTTTCGATGACCGCCGCTGTTGAAAAATCTGCAAATTTGGGAAAAGACATTGCCTCGGAAAAATGGCCGCATGACCCGAGCAAATTACTCAAAATCAATGATCATGGTATCATATTGTTGGAAAAAAGAATGTTCAATCGCTGAAACAAAAACCAATGACATATTGCAGATGATGTGGAAAAAATTAGCGATCGCAGGTGTAGCATTCTTTCTGGGCCACCCTGTATAAGCAGGTATTCAAATTCAATAGCAGCCTTGACTCGCAAAGGTGCATCTAACAGTACTGTATGAAAAAATTGCCATATTCATCACTTCCAGGAATTTATTTTCATCAATATCTGGACAAAATACCAAAAACTTTGTTAAGCAAGTAGGAATAGTAAATATGAGTAACCATCACTCAGTCAAATAGCATTTATGTATTGCTATCTAGCTTGCTCACCTGTACTAACTACTAGTTCTACATTGCTCTTCTGCCCGCTGTTATCTATTGCCAAGACATTGATGGTGTACAGTGATCCTTCGTCTAACTGTGCCAGGACTACCTGCCCTTCTAGACCAGGACCACGTGGCAGGGCTGCTGTGAAGACTTCTTCTGAGCCGACCCTGTTGTATGTGAGCATCACGTACACCTCCACATTGCAGCGCCATCGTACATCTACTGCAGTACTGTTGCTGGAAGCTGCTACCAATGATAGACCATCTGCATATGATACACAATACATGCGGTTAAATACACTGTTTGTTGTGTTTGGTGATCTGCATACATGTACATGTACAGTAGCTGCATCTCACTGATTACCATTCTGTGTTGTTCATGAATGTTCTACACATCTTGAACTGAGTTCCTTTGTACCATCACTACAGACTTTTCCAAATATTTATTGCTTTTTTTTTTAAACCAATTTATAAAAATTAATGTGGTACATGGTGCAGGGGTTTATCCAGGACTTTTTTCAGGGTGCTTTGTGTTTTTTTTAATATTTGTTTTTACCTTTTCACAATAAGTAACAGCAAGATGTGATTACAAGGTGGTTCGTGAACCACGAGTCTCGCCTGATTTTGTGATCAATAAAACATGCAATATGACCTTTTGACCCCTAGATGACCTTTGACCTCTCCATCCTCATCAACAAAACATACATATTACCCACTGATCGTTTGTTCCAAGTTTGAACAAAATTGATGCAGAAATACATCATTTGACCTTTTGACCCCTAGATGACCCTTGACCTCTCCATCCTCATCAACAAAATGTGATATTAGCCACTGATCATTTGTTCCAAATTTGAACACAACTGACGCACAAAAAAGAAATAAACGAAAGTTAAACAAAAACTTTAGGAAAAGTGATGCACATGGTCTTATTTGACCCTTTGACACCTAGATGACCTTTGACCTCATCATCCTCATCAACACACATGTCATATTACCCAAGGATCATTTGTACCAAATGTGAACACAACTGATACAGAAATATAGAAATGAGAGCAAGTTAAAAAAAACTTTACGAAAAATGATGCACATGGCCTCATATCATTTGACCTTTTGACCCCTAGATGACCTTTGACCATATTATCCTCATCAACACACATGCAGTTTTACCCAAGGATCTTTTGTACCAAGTGTCAACACAACTGATGCAGAAATAAAGAAATGAGAGCAAGTTAAACAAAAACTTTAACATTTTCATGACAGACCAACAGGAAAAGTGATTACTAGGTTTCTGCCAAACTTTGTTCAGGCGAGACAAAAATGTACCTGATCAAAGCTCTTCATTTATGTCATCATAAAAAGTCAATGTGAAAAATGCTTGGGAAGAAATATGGACCTGTTGAAACATCTCCCTACCCCCCCCCCCCCCTCCTCTGCACATTCACCCACAGGTGGCTTTGTGAGTGACACATTAGTTGTTTAATAATTTCTTTATTAAAACAAAAGAAAAGAATACATAAAAAGTCTGGTCCATTATCTCAATTCCGGACTAGTAACAGACATACAATACACACAATACAGTGGGAACATATTACAAAATACTACATAGCACATACACTGTAGATACTTACAAACATACAGAGATACATTGACATACAAACAAACATACATAAACTCTAGGTTAATATTAGCAACAGAGTGCAATGACACAAAGAGAATGCAAATTAATAGCACAGGGTAGGAATTAATTTCTATTATTTAAGGGCGATTTTTATTAGAGCCTTGGGGCTATTTTTTTTAATTTTGGGGGCTATTTTTCTCCCACTGCGGGCTACTTTTTTGTTGCACATCAGAATTTGAAGAATGCAATGAAAGATTGCCAATATTTTAGCCAGTGCTTCATCCATAAAAGCAACCATCTAATTAATTTTTGTTTCAATGCCATAATAAAAAAAAGTGAAATTTTTCATAGCAAATCTGAGGGCGATTCTTAAGAAAATGGTTGCCCCAAAGAATTGGGTTTTGGGGATTTTAGGGGGCGATTTGGACTTTGCCAAGGGCTAAATTGCCCGTCGCCCTGGGTTATTTCCTACGCTGTAATAGCATGTTACAGAATATGATAATTAAATTACATGAATGTTTTGTCATTGTAACACAGGTGAAATTAAATCCTTATATGGGGCCATTGCAGGGTCATGGGTTTCCCATGTCCAAATAGCCGAAATTCCATGGGTCAGATCTGCGCTCCCTGGCAAAATCCAACAAAAGCCCCCCCACCCCCTCAAAAAAAATAAGAAAATGTTCTGTAATTGCGTCATTTTCGTATTCTAGTCGTTGCAGATGTACCTACTACCCAGAGTTTGTATTCATGGTGTTCTCAGTTCTGGGTTGTTTTTTTTCATAGTTTCCATCTGTTAAAGTTTTATTTGGTTATCCACGACATGGAAAACCCATGACCCATTATCCTATATTGACCAGAGGATTTTGAATGATCTGAAGACAGTGTCATATGTTGAGCCCTCCCCCGTCAACTCCTCACCTACATCCACAATAACATACCAGGATATACTGCACTTAATCCTCTTTGGTGAATCTACTATAACAGTACAATAGTAGGCATATTGTCACATCAATACAAAACATTACCTCATTCCTAAGTCAACGTTGCGCCCTCGGCTACTGTAATCAGGTTATTAACTCTTTGTGCGCTGAATTAATTCTAAGGGGATAATAATGATGATTGTTGTTTTGATATTTTCTTTAAATCTTGCTTTCCTTATTGCACCATTGATAATGGTATTTTTTCTTTAGATGTTGCTTTAAGCATTATAGATATTTGTTAGCTTTTCTAGTACAAATGTAATGGAGAAAAGTAATTATTATGATTGTTGAATCTATTATAGTACAATGTGCAAAATTGCAACATTCACATGCAATGGGTTAACAGGTATTTCGTCGGAACAAACGTCATTCCAATTTAGATATCAAGGTGTTTCTCCTCTCCCCACCTGTACCTGTACATTTCTCAGTCTGCCTTTAAATGGTGACCTGGATTTGTCAACATTTACAGGGTCAGGGTCTCTAGAATAGACAAGCAGACAATTTTGTATATTCTGTTAAA